>JAGKTI010001873.1:0-35651 GCA_018397915.1 Birgus latro | reverse complement strand
AAGAGTATACAGCACTGTATTGGGTAGTTAGGAGGAACCACCATGGATATGACCAAGAACCTTAGCATTGTCTTTTTCTACCACTGAGCTATGTGAACTATACTGACAAAGGATGACATTCTGGGCAAAGTTAAGGTGGTACTACAGTGCCCAAATCATTGTATGGTTTTTGGAACTGACATGGACTTTGACTGAAAAATCAAGAGCAAGAGCAGGTACATGAGAAGTGCATTGAAAAAGGATAATACATGGGAAAAATATATGTACTCATGGTTTTGCTGGTACTGTAAGAGCCAGGATTAGGAAGACTTGAGTGGTGTGTGTATGATTGTTTGGCCCAGTTCACAAGATATGGTGTTTGCTGGTTCTGCCTTTTTACGTACTCATTCTCTGCATTTGGATCTTACTTCATCTCATCTCATTGTGGGAGTTAGGGCAGAGATGATGATGATGGTAGTGATGGTGATGATGATGATGATGATGATGTCAGTGATGATGATGACAGTTTGCATTTCATACCTTGATAACCATTCGTAGCAAACCTTTGAAAGTGGTGGAAGGTATGAGTTGGTCAGCAGGTGTAAAGAGACCAGTGTGGTATGGTTGAAATGATTTTCGTGTGTAAGCATTTGTGTCATTTACTTCTGTCCATCCCTGCTAAATGAAATAATGTAGAACAATAGGGGATAGATACCGAGACACCTCTTATTCTGTTGCCTTGCTTTGAAAGTTAGCCTTGTGCTTGTTGCAGTAGACTAGAATTTGTTGGATCTAATTGATTCTCTGGCCATTTTACTGTGAATTTACAGTCATTCAATCACAGCAGACTTTTTTTTTTTTTTTAAATGAGAAGATGCACATTGGCAGACAGAAAGTGTATTTCCAAATTATTTTGGCAACGTGTTGCCCTCATCGGTGTAGATAGAGGAATGTGACCTGACCTGCTCTCACCTTTCCCTGCCACCCCCAGCACACACACACACCTCTCTCTCTCTCTCTCTCTCTGACTCCCTACCCCCTCCCCTCCCCTCCCCTCCTTCCCCCAAGCCTCCCATAAGTCCACACAGGCCAGTCTTCCTCTGTATCTCCACTGGTCAGGGCAGCAGTGGTTTGCAGAAGCTGTTTGGAAATAAACCTTCTATCTTCAGTGCAGGATTTCTTCAAGTGTTCAGCAATCATGACAGCCTCATTATACCAGCATCTGTGCATTTCCGGAGGTGGACGCAGATGCAGTTGTTATATTGTGAAAGTCAGATCCACATTTTATTTTCGTATTTCTGAGAGTTGATGTTTCAGTACAAGCACTGTAGAATTCAGTGTTTAGGGTACTTTGTTTTTGTATTAGTATTTGCAAAGTATTGATGTTCATGAAGAAAGTGATACTGTATGTTGAAATTAAGTATATAGTATTGAAGTAGCTTGTGGTAATAATGTTTAATAATTGTTTGTTTCTTTCAACAGGAGTTTTCCAGCTTGTTAATGGCTGCAGTGAGATGGCGTCTTTTTCCCACTGTTCTCACCGGCAAGTGATAATAACCAGTACTTCAGTGTCTTGGTTAGCCCTGAATGCTTACCTTTGTTCTATGTTGGTACACATCAAAACACAGTAATGTAGCTTAACTCATCATTGTATAGGTGTTATGTATGATATGGTTTTACTTTCAAATACTCCATGTGTTGATGGTATGTAGAAATAATTTATGAAACACTAATGATAACTGGTCAACAATATTCTATGCATATCTGTATTTGCTGTATTTATTGGTGTAACAAATAACCTCCAACAGGGCAGTTTATATACTGTACATGTCAGCGTATAAGTCGACCCTTAAAATTCTGAGGTGTAATTCAGGTTTAGGCCTATATTCGCCGGATAAGTCAACCCCCAAAATAGTGTTGGATTCCACTGTGGTAATTTCCATACCGGTAATTTCCACAACTCAAACTTTCTTCCTATATTACATTATCTTTGTTTGTGAAAATATAAAATTTTCATTTATTCGGTTAGAATTTTTATTACATGGCTGTTACAAATGTGATGTGCAACAGATCACCGTAGCAAAACAGTTTGAAATGCATATCATCTCTATCCATGGAAAGCCTACAATAATAGCAGGTCAGATTCACTGTCTCGAATAGCCATTACTCAGTTGATGTTTATTTACGTTCGTGGAAGGGTGCACGGCATAAAATACTCCTCACATTTTAGGTTTGAACACCGGTAATTACCGGTAACCGTGAGTTGTTTTTATTAAAACTTTGTCATGGCTACAAAAATGAACTAGGTAAGAAGTAGTATTGTATATAAAACTTGGATCTGTCGTAAAAATTTCAGTACAAGACTAGCATGATAGAATTAGTAGGCTACTGTATGGCCATAGGCCTGCTGGTAGTGTCACCTCCCTTTTACGGTATGTGCCGTGGCCTTATTTTCATCTCTGCCATGTATTGACAGCTTTATGCTCGGCGTATTAGTCGACCCCTAGTTTTTGAGAGATTTTTTAATGCTTAAAATGTCAACTTATACGCCGGCATATATGGTAAATTCTGTAGACATAATACTGTATATTGCAGGTGCTTTCTCTCATAATTAGTACTGTATTGCAATTATCATTATCCAGGCAGCTGATGATGTGGATAATTTTGCAGGGGGGTGGGGAATGCAGAGGGGGTAGGGGGAGAGGTGGCAGTAAGAATACCAATACTTGTTCTCTACAAGTCACAGTAGTACAGGTTGCTACCCGAGTTTCATCTAAGTATGAATCCATTGGACTGTAGACTTAAGTTGCCCTCCTCCTGCAGTCCACCATCCTCCTTCCAGGGGAGAGGGAAGTTATTGAGGGACATTTGTATAACCAGGCAGTGGAGCCACGTGGTTATATCAGCGCCACTACCTGAAGGCATCCCAGCCCAGCATCCCTATCATAAAGAGTCCGATAAAAGGTGGTAATAGGGAACAGAAATTATCCATGTACCCTCCAACCCCTTTGTTACGATAATGTGTTTCGTGTTTTATCAGTGTTTATCTGTCAGTACCCAGAAGCCTTAATCCCAGAAGGGTTGGCCACAAATTGCCTCCATGTCACCCTGCCCTTCTCCATCAGGCTCCCCTCTCTCCAGTTCACACCCCCTTCTCTCTCATATTCTTCATGTTTCCACACTATTTTATTCAGCTTGGGAGAGACATTTCATGTTGGATCGGTTGGATACAGTTATCATTAACCTGTCTAGTTCTAGGACGATAATAATAACAGCAGCAACAATAACAAGAAGCGGTGCCAAGACACAGCAAACCCATCCCTGGCAGTCATTTTAGTGCTGACATATAAACACAGCAGGATATCTAGTCAAAGTAAATGGAGACTGACCCACCTGACATTGACACCCCTACTGCCAACTGAGGGGTGACTCCCCCTGATGTAATGAGTCATGTTATAGGATGCAGATTTGAAAGATGAACTTTTAGGTTTTGGTTTCACGTCGATATGACGAGTTTGAAAGGAGTTATGGCTTTTTTTCTTTTTTTTTTTCCCCATAGCATGGGCCTTAGCCCAAATTGGCCCAAAATTTAATCAGGTGATCAGAGGGTCATAGCCCATCATCCTTGTAATTTTAGTAAAAATTGCACCAGTATTTTCACGTAAAATTGTTAACAGACAGACAGACAGACAAACAGACAAACTGAGTAAAAACAATACCTGTCGCCAAGTCAGTTCGGGGCGGGGGCGGGTAATAATAATAATAAATAATAATGATGATAGTTATATCATCGTCATCATCATCATCTGGACCTCCTTTCCCACCCTAAGGCAGGGTGAGGAGTAGCAATAGTTATAATAAAATAATAATAACAGCAATAGCTAACAATAATAACAACATTAATAATAACAACAGCAATAATAATGATGATGATAATAATAATAATAATAATAATAATAATAATAATAATAATAATAATAATAATACCAACAACAATGACAGTAATCTTCCAATCATCATCCAACAGCAACAGTAAAAAACAACGAGTAATAAATAATAATAATAATTATAAGCACAATAACCAACAACAATAACAAGAATAAAAACAAGAAAAGTCATAATAATAGTGTTATTAATAACAGCGTGATATTATGCTTCTCAAAAATGCCAGTTCTTCCAGAGGAATTCACCATCACTTGAAAACATACTTACTCCACAATACAAACTGTGGCATCATTAATATCGTATACAAACATCATCTGCTGCTGCCAGACAAATTTGACAGTTGAGGAAAGATTTCTTGTATTATAGGGGCTTCTTAATGCTAAATCTAACCCATTTAGTTTAACGAGTCCATCCCAAATTGAAATAAATTAGGAAATGGCAAGGTTGAAATGAACATGACACGTTCAGTGGGTTGGTATTATGGCTCTTGTTCTTTGGATGGTCCTGTTTCATGTTTGCAAGGGAAATAAAGGATGTTGATTGTGTTGGTTAGGTGTGGGAGCAGGCCTAGGACTGGCTCTTTGTCTGTCTCTCGCTGGTGGTTTTTGGATGTGAGGTGGTCACTTCTATAGACTTTAGGAGTGCCACACAGTACTGCACCACACCACATCACACCATTCCACACCACACCACACCACCCTCCCACCACCCCACACAAAAAAAAACAGTACTGTAATGGGGGGGGGTGTATGCAGTAATATGTTGTATGCTCACTTTTCGTTTTTGGGCTTGCAGTATAATGAAGGATTAATATCAGGGTATATGAAACCATACAGTATACAGGGGCATAGGCTGTGTATTCCTTATTCCAGACAGAGCACTTCATTATAGAAAATAGCATAGGTTATTTTGAAATGTTCTAAGCAGCAGTCTGTCCAGCAGCACCAAACAGAAATTTTCCTCTCCAAATATCAGTGTGACATGACATTATATACAGTACTGTACTTTTAGACGGGTTCTGGAGTCATTCAGTAGTGCCATGCCATCACACACCAAAAAGCATGTGCATAGGCAAAAGCAGTGCATTCTTCTTTCGACACACGCCCAGTCTAGAACTCTAAACACAGCCATATACAGTACACACTGAATTTCACTGTGCAAAATGAATATTCCTGGTTATTCCGGCCCTCATTCATTTTGAGGTTAAGGAGGGAGAGTATGTTAGTAGATTATGTATGGCCAAGAACAATTTTACAGCACTGAAGAACACCCACTTTTGTTTTTTTTACGCAGTTGAACAGAGGAAGAGAAAAGAAATATCCTTACACCAAAAAATTACAGGTGTGTTCTGTTCACCATACCAAGAGCATTAACTGAAAGGCCCTGGAGCTCCTGCATCTTGTTCATTTGTACTTGTTTATATAAAATTTTGATACAGCAAGTTATAGGTTACAATACTCTCTCTCTCCAGAAATATTCCCATGTAAAGCTTCAGTTATCCCTATCCAGTGATACAATCTCTCTCTCTCTCTCTGTCTCACTCTCTCCAGAAATATTCCCACTTAAAGCTTCAGTTATCCCTGTCCAGTGATACATAATGAATTGATTAACCAGATCTTCCAATATACAACACTTTATGTATGGAAAAAATTGTGATGTATTAGAACACATGCCAGATATGGCCTACAGTAAAACCTCCCTTAGTCGGCTTTCCCTTAGTCGGAATTTTATACAAGTCGGCATGGCTCCAAAATAGACGTTCAAAAAATCATTTTCAAAAATTGACCACGCGGCAAAAATATAGTTGGCAAAATGCCGACTAATAACAACCCAAACGCGTCATCATGTGAGGCATTACGTAACGGGCTATCCCTTTCAAGCTTGTAGAAGTCAGAATTAATTCAGCACATTGGTTGTTGGCGAGCAATATACCGACTCAGGTATATTGTGCACAGAAGTGATCTTGAGCCCCCCAAACACCTCTACATCCACCAAAAGGCCATCTCTACAGTTACACCCTACTACTGTATGCAAACATGGTAAGTGATCTTAGACACTTTTTTTTGGGGGGTGGGGGTGGGGGAGGGATTCTTAGTTGTCGGCAGTTCGCCTAAGTCAGCAAGGCCTTAGCCCCTATTGTGCCGACTTAGGGAGGTCTTACTGTACTGCAAGGACTGCCTCTAGACAATATACTGTATATCTGTTATGTAATTTTTGCTATATGTAATGTTGTTATAGTAGATTCTTTGTATTATATGATTTTCTGTCATTAAGTACTGTACAGTACTGACTCTCACATCCGGTGATCCAATTTCTGAAAATCTTCACTTACTGTAATATTTTTCCATTAAAGTTTCCCTCCAGCATTATCTGTTTGAGAATCTTCATTGTGGTGTTAAAGTGTTGTGTGGTATGGCCGTGGTGGTGCTGGTATAGTGAGTGTGGTGTGGGTGTTGTGGCTTAAGTGGTGGTGTGACTGGTGATGGTGCTGTGATTTAGTGGTGGTGAGAGGTACTGTGGTGGGTGTTGCTAATGTGACTCTGTTGGTGGTGGTGGTGGTGTGGCTGTGGTGGTATAAGTGTATTGGTGTGGTCTGACTATAGTGGTGGTGTGCTGACTGGTGGTTGAGTGACATTGGTTGTTGTTGTTGTGGGGGTGTTCATGTTACTGTTGTTAGGTTGTTAATGTGACTACCCCACCCTACCTTGGAACCTGCACCACCCCACCCTACCTTGGGACCTGCCCTACCCTACCCTATCTTGTGACCTGCCCTACCCAGCTCTACCATGGGACCTGCCCTGCCCTACCCAACCTTGAAACCTTCCCTACTTCACCCTAGAGATCCATTCTGTAGGGTCTAGCCAACCCTGCCCTACCATACCATATCCTGAGGTCCAATGAGTATCTTATCAGACCTTGCCTTACCCTACCCTGTTCTGGGCACTGTAGTAGCCTTCATAAGTTTCATAACACCTTTTCCTTAGTGATTCATCATGTATAAGGCCCTTTAGCATTACCATGTATATCTGTTTATCAATATCCAGACATCATAATCCCGTAAGTGGTGGCCATATATCTTGAGTTGGTTGTTTTAGGAGGAGGGGCGCTAACCCTCCACCAACCCACTTGTTAACACGAAAGGAACGCGTATGGCTTGGTTTTGTGATTACTACTCAGCACTGTAAATGGTTTCCTGGCTTACAGGAGACCATTAGGCTTGTCACTCAATGTAAGGCCACGTGAAAAGGAAAGAAGAGTAATAAAAAGTGACTGGAAAGATCAGAGAAACAGGAAGGAGGGCAGACACCAAAAAGGAATGATAAAGGTTAAGAAAGAAGTAGGGAGCACTTCATCAAGTGAAAGGGTGATGGTTGCCACCACCTATTATACTACATTATTATCTACTTTGGTTTTACTAAGATGTGTTGAAAATCATACAATAAGGAAAGTAATGAATCAGTAGTTGCATGATATCTGTATTTGGTGGGTTACACAAAATGTTGCTCTTAGAGCGGATAATGGAGGGGTACGTGTCATGCTTTGCAAGACACAGGACGACTTCTTACAGGTTAACAACAACAACAGCAGGGCAGACGTGTCTCAGCGTTTGTGCCACATTTGACTCATGATGACTGTCAAACAGGGTACCTGACCAGCATGTTCCACACAATGTGTCATGCCAAGTTTATCACTTAACATGCTAACCAAACACACAATCACTGCCAGTCTTCAGCACTTGAGCACAATATGTCATGAAACACCATGGGCATACTCTATGGTACAAGATAAAGTGCTTGTGTTGGAAACTCTCTTTATGACTATCAGAGCTGGTTGTGTTCAAGTCACTGGTGCTGTCTACTAGACTGCCTTCCATGATCTACAGTGCAATGTTCATCTAAATTAATGTCGTCTGGCATCAAACAGATTTCATACAAGGTGTGACTGCATCTTTGTCTAACAATAGAGTTTAGCGCCCACCAGTCATATCACTGCTAATTTATGAAAATGACATGGGCTTTAGCTTGGGTATTACTGTAAGTTTCTGCTTGCCTGCACAAAATGAATCTAGAGAGGGGTCTTTACCCTGATATTAAGTGGACAGTGTAAGCTTTGAATGGAAGGACTCTAGACTACTCTGAGAAAACTACCAGGTAATAATGACAAGCACATGGGAGTTATTACATCAGGAGTTACTGTAGGTGTCCAACTGTTACACCAAACTTGTGTGGGTCTGAAACAGTATTTCAGTTCTGAAGCAGAGGTAACATCAAAAAATATCATCGGTGAGACTGCTGCCACGTGAAGTTCTGGATACTTTGCTTACACAAGACTGGCAATGTAAATGACACAGAAGCACTTGAACCTATAATACAAAATGCCAAGACAAACCAGCTTCAATAAATCTTAACATCCTAATCATCACTGGACTACTGGATGAATGTGATAGCGATTGAGCATAAAAATTTGTCTTTGAAGCTTTCTACATAAAATCCCAGGTCAATTTTGAGCTGCAGAACAATTTGCCATCACCAAGTCTTCCAACAGTTCCCAAGTACATTAAATTATTACTCTTTACAAAACATATTTACAATTACAGTACTTTCAAAATATAATATTGTTTTTCAGTGCTCGTACTTTTTTTTTTTTTTCACTTCATGCCATAAGGAACATGCTTGCAACAGATCAAAATCATCACCCTAATCACAATGTGGTACCAACTACACAAATTTCTAGCCTGCTGAGAACAAAGGATCTATCACTGGAGAATTACTACATTAAGTATAAAAAATTACTATGGCTTATAAAAAAAGTATTATAATACAAAACAACTGCAAATATTGACAATACGATGGTCCTGTTGTCAAGCACGGAAGTTGTAAGCACGGACAACACTGGCAGGCTGGGAGGGGCTGCTGGGCCACCTTCTCTGATGGACCAACACAGTGCAATACTCATATAAATTAAATACAGGGTCGTTAACACATCAAGCTACCCATTTCTTGTGTGCTACAGAGAAAGCTGAGTGTTATTGGCATCCACCCTGCATCATTTTCCACATCCCATAACCCTTCTTATCTTATACAGTGCTTGCATTTTTGCATCCACCAGTTCCATGGTTAATTAGTAATGTCAAGAGACTGCCATAATGTGCTTGCATCTCACAAAAACAGACTGACCCATCCCCACAACACACAAGACTGGAGAGAGAAATATATATACCACCCTGAATTTAACAACACTTCAAGCTGTAACTTGGTGAGTTTCTTTGATATATGTTCAGCCACATGGAGTCCTTAGAGAACCAGGCATAGATAACCCACCTCACAGGGGGTCTCATAAAAGGCATATCAAGGAAACTAAATCTTCCCATTCACCAGTTTCTTCAACGCCGAGAGTAAGAGGTAGAAATATTAAGGGTAGAATTGCTACAGACACACCGATAAAGACTTGAGATGTGCTTAAACAGTGTGACCTCAGGAATATGGGACCGAAAAAAGAGGCTGTTAGAGATCAAGCAGCCTGGTGAGCCACCATTAGGTAATCAAGGCTAATGCACAGAACTATGTTGGAGTCTATAAATGAAACAAAAATATGCACTACCCAGCCTTACAGAATCCATGTCAAGCCTTGTATGAACACACAGCCTCCAAAGGTTCTGTAAGGCAGAGAACAAAACTAAATTTTTACTTTCACCAGCACTCTCAACTGTGTTATATCAGATAGTGCTATCATCTCAATGTCATACTATTCAGCACAGTATTAATTCCAGGTTTTCACTTGTAGAAATGCCAGCAAACATGTATGTGCTGAGTTATGTAACCCATATGTTTTTCAAAATAATTAGCTTGTATCAAGATTTTTTACATCAAGCAAAACTGTAAAGAATAATTCATAACTTTTTAAGCTACTGTACTTCAGAATTTGGGTACCCTAGCCTTGAATAATATGGGACTGAAGTTTTTGAGAGGGAGGGAGAGGAGGTAACCACGTATTTGTAATGGAAGTGTGATAAAATCCACAGATGGTATCGAAGTCTGAAAAAAATGTTCCATGCATAAATTTATGTCAAGTTTGAGGGGGAACTTTTGCAAACAATTAGGATGTAAGAGAAAGGACCCAATATACAGCAAGTTCTAGTCACATGTGGCTGAAATAACAAAGGGAACCAGCTGATATCGCCATCTTCATTTCGATCATGCAAAGAATAAGGTTATAAGGAGCTGAACAAACTTAACTGTGAAAAAAAAAAAAAAGTGGAGAATGAGAGATTTGGTGAGTACTGCATTTGTGGGTGAGCAAAGGGGGGAGGCGAAGACTGAGGCCAAGAATGAGATGGAGGGGTGGGGTGGAAAGGTATATGGGGGGGGGGGTGCTGAAGAGAGAACTGCCTGATGGTGGAGGACTAAGAAGGTGATTCATTTGTGGCCACCCCTTCTAGGATTAAAACATCTGGCTTTAAAGGGGTAAATATTGAGGACTAGCTACATTCCATTATATACAGTAATTAGAGGACTGATTCTATGTGGTAGGTGATGTAGAGTGCATCTAAGAAAAAAAAAAAAATGGAATGCAAAGGATTCCAGGGGCTTGAATGATACATAACTGAGTGTTTGGCCCATTTCACTAGGCAGAACATTCTCCCTCTTCTGCATTTTCTCTCTCCCTGTATCCTTGACCTTACTTCAACTCACCCTTAGCTGGGGAAAAGAGGTCATGATGATGATGATGATGATGATGATGATGACAATGGCTATGACAATGATGAAGGTGTTGATGGAGAAGACATGATGGTGATCCCACAGTCTAATACCTGCACTACATACAGTCCCACCTCCTTTGACCAAAGAGAGAGAGCTCCAGGTCTGCACAGTGATGATATGTAGAATTTATGACTTTTTTTTTTTTTTTAACAGGGAGTCCAGCCTATTGTATCATTACCTTGATCATCTAAACCTCTTTTTCTACCTAAGGATGGAGCGAGGTAGGGTCCAAAGTGAAATGTATAGCTAATTCACTCACTGTCAAAACAATTCTAATACTCCAGTCCAGTTAATGCCAAAAAACTTTATTCCAATAGTTTTGACTAGGACTCTACACCATTACAAATAGTATGACAACAACTGGACTCAGCTGCTGCAGGGGGTAATGGGGAGAAGAGGCAGGAGAAAGAAGGGAGGAGGGAGTTCATAGCAACTAAGGTTATTTACACAATTTACTTGGATTTTGCTACAACTGGATTCCTAATTATTCCAGTTTGTTCTTTTTTTTTGGGGGGGGGGGGGAGAGAGAGAGAGATAAGGAAGCTGCATCTAAAGTTATTTTTTTTCTTCAAATGGAAGTCCAACACTCTTCAAGTTAGGCATGATTGCTGCATAAATTTTAGATACTCTTATGCAATGCCCAAACTTCTCATATATCAGCTTCAAATTTATATGTATCTGACACATGCAGAGAAAGCAAGATTGAGCTTTCATGTTAAGCACTAATGTACTGCACTAGCCCTACTGCCCTCAAATAACTTGTTAGATGCTGTTAGTGGAGTGGAGGGCTGCCATTAAGTGACCAAGACTGATGCATGCAAGCCTTTTTAAATGAAATGAACTGGAGGTCTAGTGAGTTACTGTGCTCCAACCAGATGTGGCCCAGGAGGATTATTTCCATGGGGTGGTTTGGGTTTATTGCTCATGTAGTGGCACTCATAGTCAAGCAATGGGCCACTCTTTATCTACAGCATCTGGATTGTGTAACTGGTGTGAACCCCTATGTTCCTGATGGGGCAATACAGGATTGGAACACAAAACCAGGACCCTATAAACAGAAGTAGCATTCCCTTCTCTTATGCAAATGCTATTTTACTGAACTCTCTCATGGCTGGGTCTTCCTCTAGCAACTTATTTCCAGGTAATGTCACATTTTTAGTCAGCTAAGTGAATCATTTGAATGTTAATATTCTCACCATTAACCCTAACATGTCAAACAGTCCATAATGGCAGATGATTTATGTAGGTAAGAGAGAGCTCGGATTGTAAATGAAGAGTTGAGAGGAAGGATGGAACTTGAACGTATTATTCTACCTATCTATCTATAACCAGACGCTGCAATCCCATAAGGGGCGATCATTTGTCTTTGAGTTAGTGGTTTTACGAGGAGGGGCACTAATCCTCTGCCAATGCACTTACTGACACGTACAGAACGTGTGTGGTTATATGGTTATCACCCAGTGTTGTAAATGGTTTCCTGGCTTACAGGAAACCATTAGGCTTGTCACTCAATGTAAAGCCACCTGAAAAGGAAACGAGCAATAAAAGCTGACAGGAAAGATGGAAGAGAGGGGGAGTGACACAGGAAAAGAATAATAAAGGTGAAAGAAAATGTCGGCTGCAATACATCAAGAAAGCAGACGATGGTCGCCACCACCTACCACATAGTATTAGTGTTGAGATGAAAAGAAGCAGACTGAGACGTCTGGGCATGTGGAGAGGACAGAAGATGACAAGTGGGTGCAGAGGGTGAGAGGTGTGATCACTGAGGGTAAGTTGATGAGGCAGACTGAAAAAGACTTGGGAAAAGGCTATAGTGTGACTTCATGGATAACGGACTGAGCAAAGAGGGTGCTAGAGATCATGCAGAGTGAAAAGCTGCCTTTAGGTGACCAAGGCTGATGTATGAAAGCATGATGGAGAAGTTATAAATTAATATAAACAAGTGTCCCATGAGCCTGTGTGTTGAAATAACAATGTACTGAGTAGTGCACTGTGCTAGTTCCATACTGCCAACACAATCACTGCACCAACAAGCAATAATTACCAGAATGTGGAAGTGTTGCATTTAGACCAATGCACGAAGTCTCTACATACCGTACTAGTCTACAACTGATGACTGCATAATGTACAGAAACAGTAATGGTACATCATTCACCAAAATTCAAGTCATTGAGGGCTGCATCCTAGGTGGTATAGCAGATTTCACAGCATCTTTCTCTCAGTGGTTTATTATGCATATTACATGCTGATATTCTGTTTCATTTAAAAGAGTCTGCCTCAATTCTGTACAAGAGGAAGAAAATGTAGAAGCAGTAGGAGTTGTGCACCCAGGTTCTACCGGAATGTGAACTCGGTGGGCTGCAGGCAGAAAGTGCCCTTCTCCTGCAACTCACCATCTTCCTTTTGGGGGATAGGGAAGTCGTTTGGGACATTTGTATAACCAGGGAGCTCTATCACCTAGTTATACCTGTGCCACCCCATGAAGGCACCCCTCTCCAGCAGCGAGGAGGGTAATATGCAAAATAAATGACTAGGGAAGAGGTGCTGTGAAGTGCCCTGTGCCACCTAAAATATGGTACTAAGTGTTGCAAATAAATAACAATAACAACATACTATGCCATGACATCAGTAACCACTTCAATCCAATGACATATTTTCCACCTCTTACTTGCTGTCTCTAGAAATTTATTTAACTTAAAAAGAGACTTGAAATGAGGTCATCGCATGTGACTATGGGGATAAGGGACTGAACAGAGAGATTGATAGAGATCGAGCAGTGTGGATAGCTGCCATTAGGTGACTGAGACTCATGCATGCAGGCATACTGGAACCTTTGTAAATGAAATGAAGAAAGACCTCTCACAGAAAATCTCTGCCAAACTAAATAAATGCATGTGAATGCAGCAAGAACAAAATGAGAAATATGCCATGGACTGAAGGTGCTAATTCAACGCTACAAATCAATATGATTGAGCCCTGACCCCCTATCTTCATCATTACATTATTCAGGCAAAAGTTGGTGCTGGAAACCATTACTTAAAACAAAGTATATCACAACGCGAAAATGTTCAGGGTTGAATTCTGAGGCGTCCGGGTGAGGAACAGCACGTAACTTGCTTTGTATCTTACCTAATACTCTACTAATAATGCGATTATCAAATTATTGTGCTGCTTTCATGTAGCTTCAAAATTGTTCCCACAGACAAAGAAGCATATATATAGATACAATACATATATATGCTTTAACAAGGGGCACAGACCTACTTTGGACTTATTATGAGATGCAACAGGGAGATACAGTATATAATTGGCTTAGACGTCTAATATTGCCTTGGATCACAAGTCTGACACCCTGATAAGTTACATGGTCCAAACATCAAAATTTCTCATAGTGTAAAAAATGTTCAATTTACAATATCATTAAATTTACTGTACTTTGAACTATACTGAACATCTAATAAATTACAAAATGTGCAATGTGTGCACTACGCACATTGAGCAGAAAAAGTTCTCATACAGTGTAGTGTAATACCTGTACTACAAAATTTGCTTAACAAACAGAAAAAATTAATGAACTGAAATGGTCAACTAAACTTCTGTTCAGTGATAAGGAATGAAGGAATCACTTGGGATCCTGAGCAAACTGCTTTTCAATACTGATATCAACCAGATTTATTCTCCAAAAGTAAGGGGAAGGACTTGAGCATCCTACTTTTATGGCTAAATAATTGTGAAGTGATTAAGTGCACAAATATCCACATTCTATCAAACCTAGCACTAATTAGATGTACCTATAGTTAGTGTTACTGTATTACCTAAGTACAATAAATGCAAAGATCAAATAATATAACAGTGGAACTGAGTGTTACAGTACACCGTGCCATTAGCTGCAGACTCAACACCCATCCAGATTAATGTGGTTCTAAGCTGTGCCGGGTTAATCCTGTCTACTTAGTACTGTACTGGAGTAAGTTGTTGATATTATAACATGGGACTGGTTATGAACTACTGGTAAGAATAAACAATTAACACAAAAACTGAAATCACAAGAAATGGAAAGTGAATTGTTAAAAATGTTGCTAAACCATTTTTAAAGTTGTTAAACCAGAAGACAGACCATCAATGAGTACAAGGTTACAAAATTAAAGTGCTTAATTATGAACTGGAACATTATTGTATTAAACTGCACTTAGACTCACTTTATGTTAAACAGCAACAGCATCAGTTAAAACACTAATATTGAAATGAAAATGACAATGTTTGTATTTAATAATTAATCATATACAAAATGACACAGCAATTGAACTGTTTACCTCTGAATGCCACATACACAGTGGAACCTCATTAAATCCAAATATACTTTCTTTTAGTCCAACACAATGGTATACAGTACCTTACTATTTTCTTGTTGCTGCCTCTAATTGATTTTGTTAATCTCTGAGGAAACTATCTGTAGTGATATAACTACAGTCTCCATGAAGCCTTTCACAACATGAGAGGGGGACACCCACACGTGGTGGTTCTGACATAACAGAGCTGCTGTGGTGCCTGTTGACAAATGTCCCTCAACTCAAACAAGTACAAAAGAAAAGCATCAGATGGTCCTTTGGAGGCTGTATGTTATGAAGAAGACTAACTGCCTCTCTATTCCTTGAAATCAGGATGATGAGCTGCAGGAAGAAGGCAATTTCAGCCAGCAGTCCACTAGGTTCACATTCAGATGAGCCTGAAATTGCCAAAACTACTGTAACCTGACGTCCCTTTTTAAGCTGAATAAACTGTATCTCATATGAGGGCAGCAAAAATTAAATATAAACAAATAACTGAACTGATGAGGTAAAAACTTGAACCTGGGGACTGTCAAAGACAGAAATTTAATGCCTATACTATCATATACCGAGGGGAAAGCTGTTATACAGAAATGTTCTGACAATAATTCATTCATTCATTCATCATCTGAAAATTATGAGTCACTAAAACCTGGCCCTCCAAATTATGAAATACTGGCCAGCATGTGAAATGAATATTCTGTTACTCTATTGGCAGCTCATTTTACTCTCTATCACTAGTCAGACACCTTAATCTGGGAAGGAGAGGCCACAAACAAATTGCCTTCAAGTCATCCTGCCCCCAACCATTAGGCTGCTCTCCCTCCAACTCACACCAACCTTTCTTACTGTAAATACTTCTCCACCCAACCCCTCCAGCTATACTGTATAATCTTTCCTGAAACTTCTTAACAACCTGATATTCAAACAAAAGTCAGCTCAATCAGTCCAAATTTAACCCACTGATGGTCAATACAATTCACGTGTTCCATTCCAGCTCATGCCTGTTTGATTTATCCAGCTGAGCAAAGTCACTGATCAAGACAGCAGTAACAATCACCATTAACTCTCATCATCAGTTTAACTCTAGTGTTCCATTCTAGTGTAGGCCATTTGAGAGTGATTCACAGGAGATACTCTCTGTTAATGAGGTCCCACTGTATACTTAACGTGATTTAGTATGGATGAACAACGAGATGCCGTACTGTGTTGTAAAATGGATTGCTCTACGATATCATGTGAAAAAATACCAGCCAATGTAAAAAAAAATGGCATATGATGTTCCAGTAATGAGGGGGGTGGGAAGAAAAGGAAAAACAAAGAAAAAAAGACAAGAACAAAAAATACACCCTGTAAAACATTAACCAACTATCTGGAAACTATTCTACATTTTATCTGTAACTTTTCCGACCACTGCCATACCTATCACCAACTCAAAACCATTGACGATGACACACTGTGGCACTGAGAAATGAGCCGGGAAACAATTGGAAAATCACTGATACCTGAACACGAGCATTAACCCTTCCAGTCTCATGATGCAGCTATGTATTTTGTTCTTGTATTCTTCATGAGATTTTACTGCAATGGAGAACAAAGGAAGGAAAGCAGTGACCAATCTGATGGTTTCTTTTGAGGCTGTTACAGTGATTAAGACACTGATATCTAATTCTGTTGAATGAAGATAGCTGCAGAACTAGCAGTTGTAGTAACACTAGTAGTAGTAGTAGTAGTAGTAGTGGTGGTGGTGGTGGTGGTAGCAGTAGTAGTAGAAGTAGATGTAGTAGTAGCAGTACTAGTTGTAGCTCCAGGTTTTTACAAAATGTGAACCCAGTGAACTGCTGGGTGAAGCTGTCCTCCTCCTGCAGTCCAACATCTTCCTTTTGGAGGATAGAGAGGGAACTAAGGGATGTTTGTATGACCAGGCAGAGGAGCCACCCAGTTATATCAGTGCCACCACATGAAGGCATCCCTCTCCAGGATCGTACCAAAAGGAGAGACTTTTAAGCTGGAGGAGTGAAAGAGTGATGCAGGAAGAGATTTTCAAGCAGGAAGGGTGAGATACAGCCTTCATTTACCCTTTAATAACCTGATTTCTTAATATCATCCAATCCTGCCTCATCAGGAGCATAGGGGTTTAGGGATGAATAAAACTGAGTGAAGACAGCAAGAACAAAGCAACAAACACATGTCACTGGACCGAAGGGGTTAACAACAGACGTACAAGAGTTTTACTGCACGAACAGTAATAAAAATATAGCTCACTTCCCTTTTTCACTGTGGAAAGTGATTATATTAAACTGAATGTCTTTGGTTGCTTCAGACAATATAGTTACATGTAAATAATTATACTCTTTATACCAATAAATACATATTTGTAAATAAACTCTAAGTCAAGTTCAGCAAATATACAAAACACAAAAATTAAGAGGAACATGGCAGCCTATAAACAGCTAACCTTAAAATAGATTCACAGCACTTCAAATCAGAAGCTATTTAGCAATGTAAACTTAATTCATACACCTCCTAAATCTTCAAATACATGATCCTCCAAACCCAAGCATGGATTATTCCTACAATATTCTCTAGAGAATGAATTATCAGCAATTACTCTATCTGCATCACCGTCACTTAATATTAGCGGTCTATCGTTAGGGAAACTTGTATTGTCCTGCACATCACTCGATGAGGAGTTGAGTGAGAGAGGCCCACTGGCACTGGTCAAGTGTTGGTGGGCAAAGGCAAGATTACCCTGTGGGGCAGGTGAGGCACTGGCAGTATGAGCCTGGCTGGTTGGGGTCACCTGTGAGCATGCAGGGTAAGTATCACACTCTACATGTGCAGGTGAGCAACAAGTTGGGGAGTAACTGGAGCCCATTCTCAGATTTTCATCAATTCTGGCTGGGGAGATGATGGCATGGTTGGTAGGCTCTGGGAAACTTTGTGCTACACTATTGAGATGGTCAGGATCCTGTATGAGTTGCAAAACACTGCTGGTGCTCTGGCTTGACTGAGTGGCTTCAGAACATGAGTTGTGGATACTGTCAAGACTGTGAAGGTCTGGGTGGTTGTGGTTACAGAGAGAGAGATTGGGAGATGTGGCCTGGGAGGTCTGGGAGGCACGGTCCATCACAGGCTGAGCTACACCAGGGAAACTAGGGAGCAGCACTGGTGCAACAGTAAGGTTATCCTCTAATTCTCCTAGTGAAGGATGAAGCACCTGACTAGGAACACTGTTCCCTTCACCTGCAGCTTCTGGGGAAGCACTGTCTTCATTATCAGAAGCTGCTGCTGCAGCAGCTGCCATACACTGCTCTACCATTTCTGAATAGTAGTGTGGAGAGCAAAGGTAATCCTTCAGTCGCTGAGGCAGGGGCAGCTCGCTAATCAGGTCACGACGAACATGCTTCACAATCACAAACCTGTAAATAGGGATGTTAGCATTATTATTTAGGATGATTTTAAATCCATGATAAAATATAATAAAAGCAAAATTGCAGTAACATCAACAATGCATAGCATCAGTTATTTAAAATGAATTCCCACTTCAACCTTGCAAAAAAGAAATGTTTTAAAACTTACAAATGTCATGTTCTCAGGCAACATCCCTGTGCATCAACAAAACCAATCATACTTTACAACCACTCTGCTCTCATCACTCCCACTCACTACAATTTCAAAATGTTCTTTCCATTTGTTTTTAATTCCACTCTACAAGTTCTCTAATCTATTTATTCTCCATTAACTGATCATAACTCCTCCAATATCCTTTGGTCATATTCATCGTTAACTGCTGTTTTTTTTTAGTTTTTCCCACTTTTATTCTTTCACCCTGAATATCTCTCTCATCTTTTTTACTTTATGTTCCTTTCAATTCACCTTCCAACCACAATCATACAAAATGACACGCCTGAGCACTGTCATCCCATAGCTCTCAACACCCAAGCATCCTTCTACATCATCATTAATATGGCTTCATTCAACATTTACACCATTCTCCATACCATATACAATGTATTTGCCTTACACAGGGTAACATCTACAAAAGGTAACTGTGGTTACCTGGATGATACAGTGGCCTTGTATCCCATGATAGTGGGTGAATCACCTCCCACAGGATCAAAACCTCAAGTTACCTTTTTTTTCCCATCTATCAATAGGGTGAGGTAGGGTTCAGAAAACCAGGAAAGGGAAACCACAATGGAGTGAGAGTTATTGTTAAAGTAAGAACAATATCCTCACCGACACAGATGCTGGAGACTCTGGATATGCTTAAAGCGAGAGACGGGATGGAGGAGCTGGACCCTCATGGGGCCAAGGACTGGTCGGCGGTGCAAGAAAAAGAGGTAGCGCCCACTGCGGGAGTGCTCCACCGCATTCTCTATAAACTCTACAATTGTCTGGCTCTTGAACTTGGTAAATCCACCAAAGCTGAAGTTCCCTGTTGAAATATTTGATGATTATACATGAGGTATCAATGTCCAAAATGTAAATGTGACAGTTTTTACTTAATTTCTGCCAACACAAAGACTACCCATACATTAAACATTACACTTTTATGGGATGAAGATTGGTAAAGACTTCAAAATGTCATTCACCTTGGAAGGAAGTTTTTTATTTTACTTGAAAAACTATAAAACAAAGCTTACACACTGCAATAAAGGTTTGTATTGAGGTCTATGAACTACTATACTTCAGTGTACCTAGACGTACTATATAGCTTAAAGTTGCAATAAGTTCATAAGTCATGAGGAGGGATGATAATCTGAATGGTAGATAACATTTGACATTCCATACAGATGAAACTCCAGTAACAGCTGTTCGTGCCAACTTTTCCAATTAACTACTGAGAGTCATTCAAAAACCTATTAACTGTACAGTATATTGTGCAAAGAATTACTTTCACAAAATGGCCAAGTGACTGTACGAAAATTACAATGCTTGCTTACTTGCAAAGGAGCAGTAAAAAAAAAAAAGAAAAAGAAAAAAAAAACTTACATCTTTACGACTAACGATACATGGAACAGTGACAAATACAACTTGTTTTTATCAATCTGTTTTCATCTGACAGAACTAAAGCACTCCAGCAACTTGTGGTTCTGCGAAATTCAATAAGCCTTATTTATGAGGATGGAATGAGCTTCCTTGGTTGCTAATCAACCTGGCCATTTACTTTCAATGCACTTAAACATCAAATGAACTAAAAGGGATTACAGATCTTCAATAGGTGAAAACCAACCCATCTGAGTGACAGTTTTCATTTTGCTCACCTTGATCATGTTCTATCCTGACATGTCTGATAAAACCATTAAGTTTGAAGGTAAGGGAGAAAATATAGTGATGATCAGAGGAATCTCTCACAATAAATGACCCATCAGGTTCATTTGCCAGAACTTTCTCTGCTGCTTCGCCACTTATTGGACCCCAGTACCATCCACACTGTTGGGAAAGATAAAATGTGATGTCTGTACAATGAAATAAACAGTCTGTATAATGATGGTTTTTCAGCATTTGTATCTTCCATCATACCTATTCCTTCCTTGCTTTCCCCCCCCCCCTAAACATGAGTCAATAACAAACCTACTGTCAATCAATGTACTACTGCACAATTATCAAATGTAACTGACCTGCTGTTTTTCAGATATCCACAACAGCCCTGTCTTGTTAACCTTATGAACATGCTTAGATGGGAGCACTGATCATAATAGCAGACCCCAGGGTCATCTGGATATGAAACCAGTGGATTGCAGATGATGTATATGAGTTAATGTACAGTACCAGTAATGTACATAGTACAGTACTACCATAGTACAATTAGTAGTATTAGTAGCTGTTGTAGCCCTAGGTTTTTCTGAAACATGGACCTGGTGGCTGCAGACTGAAGTTGCCGTTCTCCAGCAGTCCACCATCCTCCTTATGTAAGGCAGGGAAGGAGCTGAGGGACATTTGTATAACTGGGCAGTTGAGCTGCCAAGCTATATCAGTGACACACAAGAAGGCATCCCTATCCAGCATCCACATAGGTAGTACTGACTGGAGATATAATTTATAATACTGTACTGTACTGACTCAAAGTACTGCATATTTTTAAGCAATATGTTAATGTGAATCTATGTGCAACTGTAATTAAACTATCTATCTATCTATATACCTAGGCTGCTTCCCCCAAGAAAAGGGAGGTAGCCGAGACAGGTCAACACACTACCAATTTACTCATCCACTCATACACATTCATTCGCATCTTAGCCCCAAAGGGGAGAAGGGACAGATCCTCACCGCACCACACCGCACGAGGGTCAACCACGCAGTGCAGTCAGTGACATCCGCAGCAGGGCCCGACAGCAAAGCTGGTTTACCCCTGCCACATCATAATGGATCCAGCCTCTTACACAGATAATTACTGGATATTTCATGAGGTACAGTAATTCTTATTTGAGCTACCACACAAGAGGAAATATCAACTGACATCAAATATGCCAAATTCTATCACATCACCATTTTTTCCTTTTAACATAAACTAACTGGAAGGTTATAATATTAACAACAAGTGTGGTATCAGCTTCAATATACAGTGGGGTTTTAACTTTGCTGTCTATCTGTACTTTTATCTTGGCTTCTTATTTTGTAAATCTATTAAGATGTTTAATTTTCTATTTTCATAAAATTAACAGGTACAGGCGACCCTCCACATTCACAGGGGTTAGGGGACACAGACCCCCGCGAATGTGGAAATTTCGCTGTTTGGTGCGCCCTCCCATAAATGCCTCTACAGCCGCAAATCACCCCCTGTGAGCAAGTGTGCACACACTGTACCTAATAAACCATATCTGGAACCTGAAAGCAGCATAAAGTATCACAAATAGTAACAGACTAACTGTATAAAAAAGTTTAATAAATAAGTTTTGACTGGGTATGGCTGTACTAAGTTACGGTAAATATGTACCTGGTGACTTCCACAGACTCCTGTGACTGAGTGCATCTCACGCACATCCATTTGTCCAGCAATTTCACCTTCTCCTCCAGGCTCATCACTTTCTTTGCTCATTAAGGGGTGTGCTCACCATTAAGGGATGCAGGACGCTTGGGCCCCATGCTTGCGGGACAACACAGACACACATGGGACAAAGTTATTATAAATACACTGCACAATCGGGAGCTATTTCACTCACCTAATAGCACAGCAATGCATTTGCTACCTTTGAACACGTGAGAGGACAATTATTGGGCACAATAACAAAATTATGGGAGGTTTAGTGTGTCAGCGTAGAGGCAGTGAAGCGACCGCGACAGTGGCGGAACACAGACTGAGGGAGAGACAGAGGAGCGCGGGAGCGCGGTTGTTTGGTGCGAAATGACACACGAGCGTCCGCACTGCTACACTTTGCGGCTGCACACAGAATCTTGGCTCCACAGGGGGGCAATCCGTGAGTGTGGAGGACCACCTGCTTATTTGGGGAATATTTGATTTAAACCAAAGATAATCTAGATGCTGGTACAAAAAGTCAAGGATACAAGGTGCACACAAGAACAAAACAATTTATGGACAAAAGTGGCCACACAGTACCATGGTATACACACACTATACAACTAATCAATAATATGAAAATGGAAACATATCATGGAAGTCTACAGTGGAAAGTTAAATATGGGTTTTAAGGTCTTGTATATACATCATTCATATCTGTCAATATGTTCTTCCCTTCAATATTGGCATTGTTCCTAAATCCTTCTCAGAGACTTGATGCCATAATCCACAGTGAACAGATATACAGCATGCTAATATCGGTTAATTGCAAAGTACGTCACACTATATTTGGTACAAGTGAAAATCCCAGCATATTCACATGCCACCACTGGGTTGACTGACTGAATATAATTCAAATCTGGCAGTGCACCTGCCAGGAAGCCACCACTGAGGCAATACAGAAATCAAAAGAGGGGGTTACTATAGTAAGCTGTCACTCTACTGATTAATTTATAATACAAATCTATTAATTTCAAACCCTGAACAAATGCACCATATTTAGTTTCTCCATCAACTGACTCAGTTATGATAAAGGAAGACACTCTTACCTTGGATAGTTACTGTTTTAGCTACACTTTGATATACTGTATATGCAACACAGTCACATGGCCAACTGAACTAACAGCAAACTAGCAATGCCATTCATTCATCTTATTACCACCAACAAACACACAGATGCATCAAGGCTGTTAAGTGTACTAAATGCCAGACCCTCACTAGACACTGATGCTGTCCTACTGGTTGGTTCAAATGTGGCAGGACTACTGTAGCTACCTACCATATGACCATAAGAAGAGTTTGGGAAATTGACACCTTAGGTGTCTGAAATTGCAGCTATTTGAAAAATGCATAAATCATACAGAAATCACCTTATTCCGTGACAAATCCAACTGTCAAATATTTTTTCCATTACAGTTCAGATACTCATACTAAGTGGCACTCAATCACCAAAGCATGGCCTTACCCCTCCTCTGGTACTATGAACTGCGATTGCACTGCATTGTCCCATCATTTTGAAAGTTACATTTTGCCTGTTCCGTCTTCTATATTTACCAGCATCATACATTGGACTCTCCCCTCCCTCCAGTATATCAATGTGCAGCATGGTAATAGCAACATTCAAGATAGTAAATTTTGGCGCTGGAAGAATGAGCAAAAATAACCTGCAATGTAAAATGCTGTGGTAACATAGTGATAAGCAAAAATCACTGAAGTTTTTTGGTTAAAATACTACACAAACAAAGAGCACGTGGCAATGTGGAGAGGATGGAGAGCAGGAGACTGATGAGGAGAGTGTGAGTGAGGTGGAGGGTGGGAGAGGGAGGAAGAGGCCAAGGATGAGATGGAAGGATGGAGTGGAGAGGTATATAAGAGAGGGTGTGTGTGAGCTGGGAGCAGGGCAGTGAAATGGTGGGGGACAGGGCGACATGGAGGTGATTTGTTTGTGGCAACCCCTTACAGGATTAACGTGTTTGGCAACAGACAAATAGCAATGCTGCAGGTAGTACTTACATCTTTCACTTTTTCAATAATGGAAGCAAAATCACAGCCTTCCTCCTCTCGGCGGTCCCCTCCACCTTCAGCCTCAGGTGTCCTTGTGGAGTCCTCTGTGTTGGAGGCTGAGGGCAGTGGCGGCAGCGCTCTGTTAGTGACCACTGCCGGGGAACGTGTGGAGGTGGGGTTCTGAACAGGGGTGCTAGGAACCTCATCCATCTCTGCCCTGGGATTGCCCAGACATGATAAAAGACCAGTGTTGATACTGTTGGACTGGCGGTGGTTGCTGTGGTGGTTCTGCTGGCTATGGTGGTTTCTGGTTGTGGTGGTGGAGGTGGTGTGGGTAATGGTGGCTGTTGTTGCAAGGTTGCTGGTATGATTACTCTGCGGACCTGAGGCAGGGGAACAGACAACGGCCGCAGTCCCATTGCCTGCAATTTCTGAAAATCCCTGAGTTGCAGCATCCACACAGTTCCCATTTTTCAATCGTGTACTAGTGGATTTGGTTCCTTTTTTGAGACCAAATATAGTAATAAACGTATTACGAATGTTGCTAGATATACTTCTACCTTTCTTTCTGCTATCATCGATACGGTTTTCTGAAGTGTCTTTTCTTTTGCATGATTTCATTGCAGTAAAGGGTACCGGTATTATTTTGCATATTCTAGACTGTTCTTGAATATTCTTATGGTTCTGTTGAGTTCTATTAGCTTTATTGCAATTAATTGTATCATCTGACTCATGGAAAGACTTTCTGACTTCTTCTAGTGTCATATGTATTGGTTCGTTATTTTCTTTAGTTACACTATGCTTAGGAGTCATACTCTGAGCAGAACCTATGTTGCTGGGCACACTATGTCTCTTACTGACTCTCAGCAAATCACTGCTGACTGAAGTAACTGACTGACCCGAGTGTTGTCGGCTCCTGGTTACGCTACTTTCTTTGAATGCTCTATTAACATTAGCATGATCAAAACTGCTGATTTTCTTAGAACTGGATTCATTTAGAACATTGGCACTTGCACTGGCAGTGTTCTTTGCATGTCTCCTGTGATGTCTCTTTTTGGGGTGATGCATGATTGCTTTTGGATGCAAAATCTGTCCTTCTTTTGGTTTGACTACATCTACTGGCACTGCATAGATATCTCCATCCAGTGGCACATTGTAAATGTCACTAACATCACTGTGGGAGGGTCTAGAATTAGGAAAGAGCAAGGCATCATGTGACACAGCGCCGGTGATGAGGTGAGAGTCGTCCATGCGAGGGCCAGAGCTGACCAGGGAGTCGTGGGAGAAGGAAAGGCTGGATCCCAGGGAGGACCTGGAGTGCGGTCGATGTGAGGGACTGTACGGCAACTCGGGAGTCCAACACAGACCAGGACTTCCGCATGATAATCCCAAGAGCGGGATGCTGGATTTGCGATTCCCTTTGCCTCCTCCCACAGTCCACCAGCTGCTCTCTTTTTTCTGATATTCCTCACGACACTGCTCACGCTGGCACTGGCCCGAGCACTTAATGGACCAGCCTACAGAAGAACTCACAGCTAAAGCTTCCTCTATGACCTGCTTAACAAATAATGAAGCAAATTTATCAATCCAAACAGAGCCTTCTCTTGCCATGCACTCAACATCACAAATATTATCTACTGCTACACCATTGCGTTCTTTATGATTTCTCGTCATTCCATTTAATTTACAACTTTCTTGTACCATAAACTGATTATCTTTAATATAAAATTTGTTATTAAATGATGCCTCATCACTGGTACACAATCCTGCAGCACTTAGTTCACACTGTAACTCAGTACTTGGAGCTGGGTTCAAAGTTATCAAGCAATTATGTTTTTTCTTTCCTGCTTGCTCTAGCTTAGCTCCCAGCCTCAGTGAGCCTGTGTGAGGACTTAGGGCACTAGGGTGAAGTGGTATCACAGATGAAGAAGCTTCCTTAGGGTTGTCTCTTGGGGAGGAGGAGTGCCTTTCAGTGTCCTGGCTTGGTATGGGCATGACAGGCCCACTGGGGTCTAGCCGTTGTTGCTGAAGGTGCTGCTGCTGCTGCTTGATGGGACTATGGTTTGCTGGTGCTGGGCTGTGACAGGATAAAGTGGGGCTGTGGTGGCTTGCTGTTGGGCTATGGTAACTTGTTATTGGGCTATGGTGGCTTGTTGCTGGGCTATGGTGGCTTGCTGTTGGGCTATGGTGGCTTGCTGTTGGGCTATGGTGGGTTGTTGTTGTTGGGCTATGGTGGCTTGCTGCTGGACTATGGTGGGTAGTTGTTGGACTGTGGTGGGTTGTTGTTGTTGGACTGTGGTGGGGGGAGGTAGGGTTATGGTGTGGGAGTGTGGTGGTGTGGGCAGTGGTGGTGGGTGACTCGGAGTGTGGCCACAGCTCCGGCAGGACTTCCAGGCCAGCTGGATCACCATCCAGAGACCCAAGCCACACTTCACTAGTTCCACTGCTCACACTGCTCCCAGCCTGAAACAACATATGATGTGTGAATAAAACTGTCAGATACTGAATGCTATCACTAATGAAAAATGATAAAAAATTCACCAGTTTTGTTCAAACTGAAGATAAATTGTAATCAGCAGCACTTAAACAAAGACTTAGCTAAGAAAAAAATTTTATATTTAAAACCAAAGGCTTTAACCTTCTGGCCGAGTTAGGTGACTGTGGTCACCCTACTAATTATTCTTCATGACGCATCAGGCACCTATGGTCTATAGCCAACAAAAAACTTTTCCATTCACACATCTCTTGTTTTTGTACAAATACAGTCAGTTTGATTTCTTTTATGTGACAACAGTGTATATACAAGTGAAAAACCTTGCTTCAAGTAAATAATCTTGTCATCATTGCAAAATTAGACAATGGCAAAAATTAATTATTTTCGTATTTTTCTAAAAAAAAATGACAATTTTTCTTGTAGAAAGGTGCATTTTTGACCATTATCACAGCAAAAAATGGAAACTTCACAGTCGTTTCCTATTAGAAGAGTAGCAACAAAGTTATAATTAGCACTTTCATTTTTTAGGGACTTTGGCTGTGTCCAAGGGAATGACCAAGAAATGCTAGCTCATGGCCAAAGGGTTAAAATGTGCTATACAGTTAGGAGCTATGATGCACAATTAATAACCATCTTATCCAAAACAAAATGATGAAGTAAATCAACTGGCTTCCTTTGACTTCCTTGACATGTGAAAATTATAAGACTAAAGTTACAGGAAACCTATTGCTGTGATGTAAGAAGCTTCCATTCGCAACATAAAAAAACATCATAAACCTTCATTAAATATGGTTCTATGAGGTAGCTACGATTTCAAGATTATTTGATCAGAGTAACAGTGAAGCTTTACATAGTGGCATCAACATTTGTAAGGGGAAGCGTATTCTCAAATACAGCTAGAATGTCCCTTACCTTCCTCCCTAACTCCAAAAGGGGGAACACTATGGTCACACTCTTGTGGATAGACTTCAAGACGAAGCTGATTATTTACGACAATTACCTGCCACATCAGTACCACAAGTTTTCAGTTTCACTTATTAATGGTACTGTATTCAGTATGGGTTATAAGACCAATATTATTATACTCAAACCATGGAAGAAACATAAATGCCAAAAGGTGCAGACAAGTAAGTCTGGAGAAGGTATGTCGTCATTGTTAACGTTTAACCCCAGTCATAGACCAATCAACCACAGGTATGCAACTACTTCTGTGGGTTCAATCTACAGGTACAGTACAGTATATACATCGGGTACAAAGGGGCACCACCTTGTGCTTGACAGTATCTCAAAGTGAGGTGCAGGGAAATAACAGGAGGTTTGACCTCTAGGTGGATGCTGCAGCTGCTCCACCCAGGGTGCACAGTGCCACCACGTGTAGGCTCCTCATCATTGCTAAAAGGGTGTGAAAAGTAAATAAATGAAGCAAAATTAGTAAAAGTAGCTGCAGAACCATGACAAATATAATTTCTCAACCTACTACTGTGCCTGCCAGAAATACACTGTAAGCATGTTGTAATTCACCTCAGGACACAGTACTTCAAGAATTTAATATTATCTAAACAGATATTCACTTCAATTTACCAAATTTTCCAATGACCATTAAAAATTTAAAATTTTGGGTTTCACTGTCTACTCTTCATCTTACATTTCTCAGTGTACCAAGTGAGTGCTGTTGTTAAAAAGCAAATTTATTTCACTCATCAGTTTTCAAAAATATTCTCAGTTCTTTAATGTACTGTTAGTTTCTGGAGGAAAACACTAAATTGTTGAATGGTTTAGGAGGTTTTTGTGCATCCCTGTCAGCTAATCACTTACAGTGATGTCATTCATTCTTGATTTCATATCTCCTTAAACAGCATTTAAATGTGTCCAACTGAATTACACTCTTTGGCTGGTACCTGTTCCCAGTGTATCAAACTATTAAGAAATTAATGCCAATTTTATACCACCCCTCTGAGTGTCCAACAGGGCCCATATTGTAGAAGGGTGTGAGACTAAGCTACTGTAGTCCACAACACTTAATCTGCAGACTACTCTATAGCCCTGGCAGTTTGAAGCTGATGGAAAAAACTGCAGCCACCTCTTGGATTTCAAATATGGGATGTTATATAATCACTTTCATCATCAAATTCAGTTATGTGTCTGTTTTCCAAATAGCATGGGTCACAAGCTCATATGATGACGGTTCTCCATCTTGCTCTGTTCTGTGCCGGCTGTCTAGTAATACAGTACCTCTATATTAAACTCACGAGCACCATAACTTAAAACACGCAGTATCAGCCTGGTTCTGTGGCCAGAGTACATTACAACTGATACCAAACTCAACTAAAAGCTCTTTTCTGAGTTAGGCTTAGGTTGCCAAATAACTCTCAAAAAATTATGCTAATTACTTATATATTATGTAGAGAGTCACCTACATTCTTGAGGAGGATGACTATCAGGCCATCTTTACCAATTGCTTTAACTTCTTATCTTTTTCTTTTTTCCCCCCATTCTTTTTAATGAGAAACTAACAATCTTCATGACCACTGACTCTCCTTCCTAAATCAGCTCCTACAGCATATTATTATTACTATGAAGCTTTACACAAAATTCTTCTGCTGTCTTCATCATCTAATTTCTATTGTTTGTTATTTCACTATTTAACTTCTCACAAAACATTACAAGACTTTCATAGTTATCCCTATCTTTCATTACAGCATATATGACATCCAAAACACTGACAGCTTAGAGAACAAATTGGTAACTTCTCTAGCCTACTCACCCACTTTCACATGAGGTAGTCAAGCTCTGAAGGATGACTCATTTATCTCACAGGAGGCATAACTTAAATTACACACACAACCCCATGTAAAACACATACCCTCCATATCACACCTGGTATTTATCTGCTTTCAAGACAATACTGACCTGGACAATGGGATCGTGATATTCCAACGGCAAAACAAAGACGAGGAGCTTCCAGCCTAACACCAACTCCTTTCAAGTCACCTTTTACAACACACAGTTAACACACAATATAGGCAGATATACTATTGGTTGTATTCTTCTCACAAATCCCTGTGATCTAACAGGTAATTGGTTTTTATTTTTAACCATATTTTAAATATTAAACACCAGGAAGAACATTCAAATGGTAACAACATGCGAAGAAATATGAAATATATCTCCTTACAATTCTGATATTGAAAAAGGTCTGAATACGAAGGTGACAGGACACAACACATGTTCAATGGATGTGGATGACTTTGAAAATGAGTGTACAGTACTGATATATCTCCCACTGAGGCTAAGAATATCTTTTTCATTTAATTCTTGCCATATTCTGAAGATTTTATTCAGCACAAGATATTCTTCTTGAACTGGAGGGGCTAGATAAAGCCTAAATAAACCTTTCAATATGACATGCCTTTCCTAGGCGGAATAAAATCATCTGCTATAGTGGATTCACCTTAGCTTAGCCCACATTTTCCTCCTATTGCAGCTTATTTCAAGTAGCTCAATGGTCAAAAGAGGCAATGCTGCTGCTCTAAATCCTTTTTGTAGCCCTTCTCCATGACTTGATTCATATTCTAGTGTTCATCTATTGTTACAACTCGGCATTCAATAGGGAGAGATGGCAATTTTTGGCCAAGTTTGAGTAAAAGGAGTAAAGCAGCAAAAATAAACAAAAGAGAACATCACCTGGCTTCAAAGGGGTACAGTGAATGTGCTTACCCTCCGCCGCAGTGCGTGTGTCTCAAAGCTGTTGTTGTTACTGTGCAACATGTCTAACGACTGTGCAGACGCCACTCCCGAGTCCACTGAGGCTTCCGAGGCTAGGGTGCTCTGGGAGGTGAGCGGGGTGAGAGGGCTGTGTGGGGTGAGGGGGGTGTGGGGGAGTGGAGTGTGTGGGGTGATGGGGGTGTGGGGCAGGGGAGAGTGGTGGAGTGGGGTGTGGGGGAGAGACTGGAGGGGGGATGTGGGTGACTGCTGCAGTGGGGGTGAAGGGGGAGTCTGGTGGGAGTCTGTTGCTTCTATGGTTGGTGGTGGAAGGGTCTGGGGGGGCCGGCTGTCTCCACCCTCCATCTTGGTCTCCGCTGCTCGGCACCTCACCCACCTGCAAGAGTAAAATATTTTATAACCAGAGTTAAGCGAAAACCCGATGTGGAGTGAATAGACTGGTGAAAAGCATATCTGAACAAGCATGAAGGTAGGAGGACACACGGCAGATCTTGAAGGAGGTGGATAAATATGGTAAATATGTGTGTCAGAGAGGAATAGGAGCTAACGAGTCTCGGGAAATGATGAGTGACTGAGCTGGCTGGATTAATTTTTTCGTGTGGAGGAGTGCATGACCAGGGTTTGGCACCCTTTTAACTTAACATTAATCGAATTACTCTGTCAGATAGGTGAATATGAAGCTATGTGAGGAATTTATGGTCCTATCCGCTGAAGCCAGGATTCTGGGAGGCGAGAATGTTGAGTGAATGGGAGTGTGGCTCGTTAAATTGGGATATCTTTGGTTACTATCTCATTCTATATATCTATTTTTTTTCTTTGGTTCTGTGGACCCTACCTCACACAATATTTGGGTGTGAAAGGAGGTCTGGATGATGATGATGACAAGAAAACCACTAACACACAAACATCCATCAAACCTAACATTTCCTTTATTTTCTTCCTTAGTGCATTTCTCATACACCCTCTCCATTACTGGAATGATGCTCGAAAATGGGAAAAGCAATCCTGCACACTGACATTCATTCTATCAGCTCTCATGTAATGGTTTACACTGAAGCAATTTTAAATCACCAACAGCCAGGCCCCACCTACAGTATCTATGGCTTCCTCATGTTGCTCTGTTTCATGCCTGTTGTTGATCACTGACAGCTAGTCTTCCCCACAAGCCACTTAATTCTAATCTGCTCTGTTTCATACACACCTCTCACCCTCTTGGATGCTCACACTTCCATGACTCAATATCTTTTTCATTCTTCTACTTTCTCCTTGACCTCCCCCTTCCTCCACTTCTGTACATCTTTATCAATCTCTCATCTGCCATTTTGTATATATTTATAAACCTCTCATCACACATTCAATCCATATGGTCAAACTAATTTAACACACCTTGCTTCTGTCCCTCTCATAACAGTACAGTACACCTGAGTCCAAATCTCTCCTGGTGTCATGCCTCACAATGTTAAACCATCTCACCCTGCAAACAGACTACGGGCATTTCATTTACAGCATTAACACCCAATTCCCACTCCTAGCATTCACAGCCATTGTCTCTCATCCATATATCGCAGTTGGTACAGTACAAACTCTCAAATCCTAAATTCTTCCTGGTTCTAAAAGCTTTTCGGAAAATGGAATATTTTGTAAAGCACGAGTAATAATAACTATGAGAAAATCAGGTTAAAAATGCGAGTATTAGTAATTTTAGTGATGTTTCATTTGTTAATGTAATAGTTAATAAATAAGCCTCATCTTCAAATGTACAATGACTGTATGGAGACATGATATTACCAACCTCCTACTACATGAAAAAATATTTTGGAAAGTGGAGGCTTTTGGAAATTGGATGTTCAGATTTGTGAGGCTGAACTGTCCTACTTTGCCTTCGTACATTTTCAGCTTTGCCTGAACAACACACTAATCCTTCCTTCCAAACAGTTCTCAATGCCTCATCAATGTTTTGCCCGATCTCCAAGCCCATGGTTTACGTTATCAGATCCATGAGTTTCATCTGTGGCTAAGTCTAACCCTAAATACCAAAAAAATTTCCCTCCCTCAAAATCTTCCTCTCATACAATCCCTTCTTGATAATACCATCAATACACTGCCATTTTCTTTCACCACATCTTTTAACCTCGCTCACTACCCTTTCACCTTTGCCCTCTAACCACTGATCGCATGTGAGTATCCCCTTGCATTCATGGTCACTATCTCTGCAATAACTGTAACTATTTCTTATTCTTTGGATGCCCTGGGGCATCAAAGCATTAAATGCACAACTTTCTTTGGTGTCCTCGGGTGTGTGACTTCATCTTATAAGTTATGCTCACAAACAATCAGTACCTCTGGAACTATGGAAGACACCCTGCATCCAAAACGCTCTTGAGAAACTGCATTAAGGGCTGACACCTAGACAAGAACAGGAGTGGGTGGTTAGCTGGAGAAAAGGTAAAATGGAAAAGTGCTTAGGTATCTGGGTAAAGAGATACTGTACATAGATTTCGTTCGTCGTTATCGTCATTGGCTGTTGAGGTCCGCTGCAGGACCTGCCTATCCCTACCGAAACAGCCACGTATCTCTACCCAGTGGCTTAGGCTGTCTGGTAGAGACTGTATGTAGGGTGAGAAGTGCTTGTGAGTGTAATTGTTGTGTTGTAGTGGCTTTGGATGTGTGTGTAGTCTGTGAACCAAATGTAATCGGCCCACCTTACGCCGATTGGGTGCAAGCATACTAGTATGCGACAATGGTTCAACCACAGTACCCCCTGTCTCCGCCAAAGTGGTCAGTGGCTTGGTGAATGCTTCCCAAAGTTTTTACAACTTGGACGGGAGGCGAACCCGCGCCCACCAGCGTGCGAGATGCATACTCTGCCACTGTACCACAGAGGCTCCTATATAGATTTACTGGTAGTTTTGTCTGTTGTAGTGTGTCTGTGTAGGGCATGTGGTTATGAATGAATGATGAGGTTCCCTTGTTCTCAGTAGCTGAGTGGTTTGCTTTGCTACTATGATACTGCCAGCCTATTAATGTACTGGGCAGACAGTGCCACTGAACTCGAAGGTACACTGACTTCTGGTGACTTGACAGCAGTGTTTGAGTGCCAGACATTCCTGTGTGCAAATCTTGTTTAACCCATGCTAGACTGATTCTTTGTATGGTATTTTACCTTCCCTGAGTCATTGTTTTATAATCAATGTAAACTGCACCTCTTATGACACTTACAGCTTGGCCTATGCAGACCTTCACTGTGCCTCATAAGAGTTCTGCAGCTCTTTTTTTTTTTTTTTTTACACAAGGAGGAAGGAGCCAAAGGCCACGGGCCTGCAAACTGTTCTTTCCAAGAAAAAGCAAAAACAATACAAAAGAGAGCCAAATTCAAGATCTGTTCATTTCGAGATACCTGGACACACTGCGTCTGAAAGACTGGAGATCATAGGAAGTAGGAAATACAGACAGAGGAAGACAGTTCCAGAGATGACCTGTTGCATGAATAAAGGACTGGGAGTAACGGTTAACTCTTGCATTAGAGAGTTGGACAGAGAATGGATGAGAGTTTGTTGCTAAACGGGTGCTACGCGCCCATCGTAGAGGCAGAGGGATGCAAGCAGACAGTTCAGAGGAACAGTGACTGTTGAAGCAGCGAAAGAAAAGAGATAAAGATGCAACAGCACGGCGAAGAGACAGAGTTTGAAGGGAGCCAGTAAGAGGAGGAGAGTTAATGAGATGAAAATACAAAAACTGGACTGCCACAACAGTTGCTAGACTGAGCAAAGACTGGTGAGAATAAGATCTAAAAGCATACAAATTTTGACACTACCTTCCATTTTGTGACTAAAAGTGTTCCTAACACATAGGAATTATAAATGCATATGTTGAAACTGGTAAAAACTGATAGTATAATACATACAGAGGATGCAGTGACAAGTGAGAAAGATTATCTATCAATCTGTGACAAATGCCTTAATCCCACAAGGGATGGCCACAAACAAATTGTCTCCATGTTGCCCTATCCCCTGCCATTTTGCTTTCCTCACCCTAAATTAAACCCTTCTCTCTCATATACCTATCTACTCCATCCCTCCACCCCATCCTTGGTCTCTCCCCCCTCCACCTCACTCACACTTTCCTAGTTGACCTCTCACTCTCCATCTTCTCCAAATGGCCAAACCACCTCAATGTATTTCTCCTAAAACCTTCTATCACATCCACATCCACATCATAACACTCCTTCACTTCTTCATTTGTCAGTCTATCTCTCCATGAATTCCACATGCTCCATTCAAATAACTCATTTCCACTGCTCTCACTCCTGACTTCTGTCCTTCCAACAAGGTCTAAGCTTCTCTTCCATATGTCAGAATGGTGATCACATTACTGTCATGCAGCAACTTTTTTACTTCCATGCTCACTTCCCTCTATCTTATTAGTTTCAATGAACCAGCAACCTATCTTCCTTGTTGTGCCTTTTCAAACACTTCATCCTCCTTCCATCCTTACTCATTACACTACCTATGTACTTAAATGCACTCACATTTTCCATTTCCCCACTATCCAGCCTCACTGATTATCTATCTATCTATTGCCAGACGCCTCAATCCCATAAGGGGTAGTCACAAACAAATTGCCTCCATGTTGCTCTGTACCCCACCATTTCACTGCCCTGCTCCCAGCTCACATCCCCCCTCTCTCACATACCTCTCCACTCCATCCCTCCATCTCATCCTTGGCCTCCCCCTCCCTTTCCCCTCCCTCCACCTCACTCACATACACTCTCCTTGTCAGTCTCTCACTCTCCATATTCTCCACATGGCCAAACCACCTTAATGTGTTTCTCCTAACGCTTCATATCACATCCAAATCCACACCACAACATTCAATCACTCCCTCATTTGTCAGTCTGTCTCTCCATATGACTCCACATGCTCCTCTCAAATAACTCATTTCCGCTGCTCTCACTCTTGACTTCTGTCCCTCCAACAAGGTCCAAGCTTCACTTCCATACGTTAGAGTTGGTATCACAATACTGTCATGTAGTAGCTTTTTCACTTCCATGTTCACTTACCTGTTTCTTAATACTGCCTTCAAGGAACCAGCAACCTTTCTTCCCTGCTGCACCCTTTCAAGCACTTCACCCTCTAAACTTCCATCCTTACTCATCACACTACCCACGTACTTAAATGCATTCACATTCTCCATATCCTCCCCATTCAATCTCACTGTACATTCACTGACTTCCCTTGAAGACCATCACTTTCTTCTTCCCTACATTCACCTTTTGATTCTGTTTCTTACACACTCTCCTAAACTCATCTACCAAGCCTTGCAGCTCTCCTTCGTCTTCACTTAACAACAGTATCATCTGCAAACAACAGCACAGGAAGTTTCCAAACACT
>JAGKTI010001872.1:59349-75349 GCA_018397915.1 Birgus latro | reverse complement strand
GTGTGTGTGTGTGTGTGTGTGTGTGTGTGTGTGTGTGTGTGTGTGTGCAGGGTGGGAAGAGGGCTTGTGTTTGAAGGTCTTGATATTAAGCAAAAGTCTGAATATCGAGGCTGCAAAGAGATGATTACATGAGGGTGTTAGTGCTCACATTAACGTATGAATAAAAGACTAGTTTTGCCAGCCTCCTACACACATCATTTGGCATTACACACCACATGACACCACCTGAACGCTAATGCTCCCACCGTCTATTTTTTTTCTTTTCTTTTTTTTGACGTGTCAGTGGACCTTGAGAAACATTTCATAATATAGCAGTAACGAAACTACAGTGACCTAACTATTCCCCACCGTTGACTGGGATCGATCTCATGTTCTTTCGAAGGACAATACATCACTCTGCCACTTGACCAGGAAGAGGAGGTGGTGGCCGAGTGGGTAGAGAAGTCATCTGCAGGGTGAAATGACCCGAGTTCGATCCGAGACTTGAGTAGGCAAGGGTGTGATTAATTTTTTTATTTTCAAGGATGGACTTTTTGAACTTCCACAAAACTCACTGACGTCATGAAAAAAAAAATACCCCTTCCCCCCTGCTAATACCAATACACCAGTTCTGAACGACAGCCCTAGCAGGTATTCCATATGGGCGGTGGGTGTTAGTGTTGATCTAGTTACGTGTGACGGTCTGTGGCATGTAAGAGAACTTCTGGACCTATGGGAACAGGCTGGCAAGTCTATGCACAGAGTAAAAAACATATGAACTGAGGCGTATGTAGACGTAAAAGAGAAGAGTTCTGATTATTCCAAGGTCAGACGCTCAGTGGAACACTTTTTTGTAGATGGCTGCCCTGTGAGGTTAGGCCCGACATGAGAGCATAGGCGGCTGTGTGGCAAATGCACAGGGCACTTCTGATAACTCTCTTGCGGCTGTGTCCTTGTCTCTGGATTCTTCCCACTCCACCCATGTCTGGGAAACGTGGTTGATGATGAAGGTGGTGTGGTGGTGATAATATATATAATATGAATAATGATGACGATGATGATGATGATGGTAAGGATTGTATGGCGATCATGCTGGAAATAAGGATGATGGTGATGTTAGTGATTGTTGCCACTAATGATCGTTACATTATTAGTATTGCCAGTGCTGCTGAGTAGGAAATAAGAATGATTATGGTGATGCTGCTGGTGATGACGTAAGGCACGGCCACTCACTACCACCGATAACCTCAACTGCGGCGTAGCTCTGTGACCTTACGCAGCACCTCAGGGTCATGAGGAGGGTATAAATAAGTGGGTCAGTGTGTGTTGCTGGTAGAAGGAGTCTGTGCATCAGTGTATGCAAGTCTCCAACACAAACATACTTTCACTCTTGTGTCTCAGTATCTCATACTTTCCCCGGCATCTCAGTCTCACACTTATCTTCTTGGCGTCTTCAGAACCTTAAGACACTTTCACTCTTGTCGCTGGTTATCTCATCTTCTCGGCATCTCACCTTCTCAAACTCATCTTGACATCTTCACATCCTTATACTCATCTTCTCACGTCTTCACAAACTAACACTCACTCCACATCGTTACCCTATCACACCTTTCATCGCTGTACCTCTCACTCATTCCTCTAAATTTTTGAGCAAATCTCAGTAATCAGTCACTCATTAACTCATTTAGCACTGGAACAGGAAAGTGTCTGTCAGGATGAACTGGCTGGCAGGCACATTTTGTCTGGGACTACTGGTGGCTGTGACAGGTGAGGCACTGAATCAAGAGCCGTATTTAAAAAGGGCATAGATGGCTTTGTAGCACGTTTGGCTTACCGATATATTATTCCCATTAAACATTAACGTCCTTTTCCTTTCTTTCGGTAAGGGAGAGGTGATATGAAGCCTCCCAAGCCACATGTAACGCAAACCTTAGTATCATTCCATTCTCTTAATTACGACTGTACATGAAAGGCTCTGTTTTTGAGAGCAAAGGAGGGTCCCCAGCACCTTGTCCTTCTCGTTTTCTCATTTTATTTTTCTTAAGTTCCCCCTTTTCTTTTCTCTTCATATTTCAGCTTACTACTTTTGTGCATATTATTCACATTTTATTCATTAGCATAGCCATGGCATTCATAAATAATGTATAAAAGACAATATTAGTGTGTCAAAACCGATCATAAACTAGTAAGTTAGCGATACTACTCTCAGGTTACTAAAATGATAGATTACGGAATTCGTTTAGCATAAATCACATGTCGGACAATCCATTTCATTATTCTGAGGGGTGAGAATCGAATCAGCTCACACCCCAAACGAATACGACTTATTAATTATCAGCGTGCAGCAGAAGACATCGCCTCACACTGCCACACCACACACTGTCACATCTCACACTGCCACACCTCACACTGCCACACCTCACACTGTCACATCTCACACTGCCACACCTCACATCTCAACGTCTCACAGTGTATCCACCTCACACTGCCGCCATTCAACACTGCCACACCACCACGTCATCTCGTCATCTCACATTGCTACACCACATACTGCCGCACCTCACATTGTCACATTATACACTACCTCAGATTAACTTAGATCATACTACCTAACCTCCCAGTCAAAATTCACAGTACCATACCTTAGTCACACCTCACACTGCTCCACTGCACACACACACGCACACACACACACACACACACACACACACACACACACACACCTCTACACATTTTTTCTACTTCAGCACAAAAACGCTCTTAACACCCTATGCCTCTTGCCAACCCCAGGTGCAGCACACGAATGTGAGCGTCCGTGCGTGGCTGGCGACAACCGCACGTGCCTGTACGAGTTTCACCTGCAGGAGTACCACACCCTGAGCCGCGCGTGCTTCGACTGTCCCGATAACCTGACTGACTGTGGGCGGGAGGAGTGTGTGGCTGGAGATGGCGTGGCGCGTCCCATACTGACAGTCAACAGGCAGCTTCCTGGACCAGATATACAGGTACAGTCACGGTTAATAAGTTCTCCTATTACTCCTTAAAACCACTGTCTCCTGTTTTCCATATTTCTCATTCCTTCTCAGACGTCTAATATTCTTTCTAAGGTGTGGTGCGACCCATACTCAGAGTCAACAGGTAACTTCCAGGTCCGGTCCCACACGTATAGTCACGGAACCCTTTGAGCCTGGGGACGACATTCTCCTTCTCTCTCTCTCTCTCTCTCTCTCTCTCTTTCACTTAACGGCTATTTTTTTTTTTTTTAAGTTTAGGACAGACTTTTCACACTGGAGGGGATTGATAAAACTTTCATAAATCATTTGAACACAAGGCCTTTCCCAAGTATGATAAGCGTCTGGTAGCAGCAAGAACAAACAGTAGTTCATTCACTTTAACGTGGCCCAAATTTTCGTCCCTTTGCAGTTTATTTCACGTTGCTCAGTGGCAGAAAAGATGATGCTAAAGCTCTACATCGTTTTTCATAGCACTTCTTCGTGACTAGTGTTTATCTCTTGTTCCAGCCCAGCATTCGAGATTAAGGGATAGCAATTTTAGGCCAAATTAAAGTAAACAGGGCATACAAAGGACTTCATCTAGCTTCCCCCACTATTTCCAATCAGCACTGCGTCCCGTGTTCCATATTTCTCATTCCTCCCCGAACGTTTGAGAGGATCCTACCTTCGCTTTCTCGTTTGTTGTGTGATTCATATTATTATCTGATAAAAATATTTCACGTAACATCTTCCATTGCCAGAGCCAGCAAGATGTCGAAGAACTTGTACTGTGATTGGAGAGCCACAGTAAAAAATAAATAAATAAGTCCTTTATACTTCCATAAGTTCGATATGAATGAAGGGATATTTAAGCCTTTCCGACTATTGTTAATCATTTTTTAAAGATATTTATACTAAGGCGTCGTAATGTGATAAAGCCAGGGACTGTGTTTAAGAAAGATCATACCCAGTCTTTACGATAAACAAGCGTCCATATCAGTTACTTATTTTCAGAGACTGTTTCGTTTTTATATTGTTTGTCATTTTGATATTCCGTCTGATTTGGTTATGAAGGTTTGGAAGTTGCATGAATGAAGGCAAGGGTAGGTACAGGGAATCTTATACACAAGGTAAGTGTAGTAGTAGTAGTAGTAGTAGTAGTAGTAGTAGTAACAGTAGTAGTCCAGGTTTATCTGAAACGTGAGCCTGGAGAACTGCAGGCTTAAGTTGATCTGAAGTTCACCATTCTCCTTTCTTGGGATAGGGAAGTAGTAGAGGGACGTTTGTATAACCAGGCAGTTGAGTGACATGGTTATATCGGTGCCACCACATGAAGGCATCCCTCCCCAGCGCCTATGAGGGCTCAGAAATACGGCCTCAGGTATTGCTCCCCCGGCAGGTGTGTGAGGGAGACCGTGTGGTGGTGGACGTGTACAATGAGCAGCTGTCAGACACGGAGACAATCCACTGGCACGGGCAACACATGCGTGACCACCAGTACTACGATGGCGTGCCGTACCTCACCCAGTGCCCCATCATGGCAGCTGTCTTCCGCTACGACTTTCCTGCGGCCACACCAGGCACCGCGTTCTGGCACTCCCACGTAGGTAAGGCCATTTGTACTTTCACGTCGGTAAGGTTATTCATATTTTCACGTATGTAAGTTTTTTGTTTCTATTTTCACGTGATTTAAGGTGTATATTTTCACGTTGATTAGGTTTATTTATATTTTCACATAGGTAAGGTCATTTATATTTTCACGTAGGTAAGGTCATATTTTCACGCAGACTTTCACGCAGATAAGGTAGTTGAACGCTTTCGTCGGTAAGTCCAAACCAACTGAACTTTAGTGTTCTAGCTCATCCTTGTTCTCCAACACTCCCTCGCACGTTGCAGCGCTATCGATCGCCATATATTATGAACCGGGCTGTAGTACTTCACTAAAAAGCAGATCTCTGGAAAAAGCTTAACCAATTCATCTGCGTGGTCAAACATCCTTTTTTCAACCCTCCCAGTATTTCCTATGCATTACGTCTTGCATTCTTGAACCAGGGCATATTTCGTTGTCCAGCTTTTGGTAAACAAAGTCCTATGATAGTTACTGATTTTCATCTTTCAAAACGGTATATAAAACTACAGTAAAATGGTTACTAAGAGATATTTTGGCACTGAACAGTTGGAGAACGTATCGCATCCCGCTAAATTCGAGTTACAGTCAAACGATATTATTGACTTTAAGAAAGAACCCTTGTACTGAAGGTTTAAGCTATTGGCTGGTAAGGAACTACTGTAGTCAGATAGAACCACGTCTCCTACACCAAGATTTGTGTGGAAGCCAAATCTAGTAATAATATTAGTGATGATAATAAAGATAATGACTGTACAATAACCGTATTAAATTGACTGGTTGAAACTGACAGGATTCAGCAGTAGTTCATAAAGGAAGTTTACAAGGAGAGGCATAAAAATGTACAGTATGCATATACAGTATACATATAAAAAAAGAGCTTAGCCTGGAAGCATTAAGTGTAGAGAATAGTCTAGGGGCTTATGACAAACTGGTATACGCACGATGGCCTGTTTAGTGTCCTCGGGGTTGGGTGTCCACATGCATGAAAGTGAGAGAAGCCCCTACAGCTGATCACATATGTCATGAGGTATCTGAGGCACTAACTGTCTGGATCCGGGTGAGGGTGGATGGTAGTGGGTAATCACTGGTGGTGAGAGCTTTGTTAGAGCACCATTAGTCCGACTAATGGGATAGAAAAACAGAGTGACAATTGGATCAGCTAATGAAAGGGATGGCAGATTGTCAGTCTGACGGACAAACCAAACCCTGAAGTTGAGAAACCAGATTCGAGTACTTGTCTTGTTTGCAGCCATCATGAGATAAGCTGACTTGTTGAATGGTCTCACTGGAAGTGTACTTAGAGCAAGAAGAGTAGCTTAGATCAGTCGTGGCAAGGACACGTATAATGGCTCTTGTGATCTGTGTATATCTTCCTTCTCTGAATAAGTGGACGACTCTGCAGAAGTTCCATTTGTTGATATCTTTACGATGGCTATAATGAGGATATGATGAGTTATGGTAAAGATAATGATGATACTTATGTGGTATTGACAAAGAGGCATTAAGGCCACGTCCACACCAAACTTGCAATTCCCCCCCCCCCCCCCTTGCTCAGGTCTGCATAGAGGCAGTGGGGTGTTCGGGTCCATGATTGTGCGTGAGGCAGAGGACCCCCACCTAGGTCTCTACGACGTGGACTCGCCCGACCACGTACTGATGCTGCAGGACTGGATACATGACTCAGTGGCAACCAAATTCGCCGGCCGCCACCACTACACCGGAGACGACTACGCCAGCGCCATCCTCGTCAACGGCAAGGGCAGGAACTCGGCAGCTAAGGTACAGTGACCATAAGCAACAGAAGTCCTGCCATTTTTTCTCCCGCCGTCTGTTGAATTTGCAGGAACCGACACTGATAACTTTATTTAGCAACAGGTCAGCGCCATCAATGTCGTTTGCATCGAATTCAAGAGTCCAATAATCAAAGTTCATTGAAAGAAATGCAGGAAAGGCGACTGTACTCCTTGTTATTGACTGTGCTGTTGGGGACAATAGTTCATTTGTGCTGTTTTGAAAGAAAAAGAAAAGCCTAATTAATAAACCACTTAAAGTCAGGGGTATTGATTCCGCTTTCTGGAAAAATAAAAAAGGTTCAACCCTACTTTTTCGAGACTATTTATAACCAAAATGAATTCTTGCTGAATGAATCATTTAGAATAATGGGGGATCAATTTCTCTTCACACACACACACACAGTGAGACACACACACACACACACACACACACACGCACACACACACAGGATCTTGGTGTAGGAAGACACTTGTTCCCTGAATATACAGTTAGAGGCTTAAAGGTCACATACTTATGATCTTAAACTCCTATAGATGGAAGGTGTGGAGGAGCTTTTGATGCCGCTGGAAATAATGGACAAAATATATAGATCATATTTTCCTTGAATGCACAGTTCTTAATATGCGTTCGACTCTGGGCATAGATTAGATGGTCCGTTCCCTAAAGCCGAGCAGTTCTCCTACATGCCATAGTCCTTCACATGTCACCAGTTCGGCACTAATTCCCACCGTTCATTCCAGATACATGCCCTGGCTCTCTCATTCAGGACTTGTGTAATGGAAGCAGTGAAGGTGTTTTTCACGTATAATGTCTTACTCTGCCATTAAGCTACGTTAGACAAACCATAAAAAGACGAAAATCTAGTCCAAGTTAATATGAGAGAAGTATAGATTTTTTTCCTTTTTTTTTACGCTTTCACGTGTATTCCCAGACTGAAGGCCTAAAGGAAGTTGCTATGCCATTAAAGGTGGTGAAATCCAGTCATTGTTTGGGGTGCAGACTAACATATACACTGTCGAGGCCTTAATTACCCTGTTCTATAGTTCTTTCACCTTAACTTGGCCCAGATTTTCGTCCTTTTGCAGCTTGTTTCACGTAGCTCAGTGGCAAAACAAGAAAATACTACGGTTCTTTTTCACTGAACTTTTTCATGACTGTTTATCATACTCTAGCGACAATCTTCGTTTACAATAGGAGAGAGAGAGCGAGAGAGAGAAACAGACAGACAGACAGACAGAGAAAGAAAGAGAGAGAGAGAGAGAGAGAGAGAGAGAGAGAGAGAGAGAGAGAGAGAGAGAGAGAGAGAGAGAGAGAGAGAGAAAGAGAAAAAAAAAGAGAGAGAGAGAGAGAGAGAGAGAGAGAGAGAGAGAGAGAGAGAGAGAGAGAGAGAGAGGTAGTATTAGCAGTAGTTTCAAACCAAGTTAAAGCAAAAACGTGCAGAATAACTCTTTTCTAAGTACCCCTCAGATTGAAGGCGTGAAGGAGGTCCCGATGCCCTTGGAGGTGGTGGAAGTGAGTCAGAGCTTAAGATACAGACTGAGGCTCATCAATGGTGGGGGACTTAACTGCCCAACTATAGTTTCCATCGATAACCACCCTATCACAATCATCGCAGTGGACGGTCACCCCATCATTCCATACACTGCTGACTCGCTTGTTATATACTCGGGTAAGGACAAGGATGCGAATGCTGAGCTGTAGATGAGAATGCCGAGTTGATATGAATGCTGGGTTGTTGATGAGAATGCTGAGTTGTTGAGAATGGTGGGTTGATATGAAGGTTCAGTTGTTGATGTGAATATTGAGTAGTTGTCGAGAATGCTGAGATGATGAGAATGCTGGGTTGATGATGAGAATGTAGGAATTTCTATGAGAATGTCGAGTTTTTGATGAGAATGTTGAGGTGTTGAGAATGCTGAGTGCTTGATGAGGCTGTTGGGTTGCCGGTAAAATTAATGTGCTCCAACTTTGAATAAATTATCGCTTTTACAAATAAGATTAAATTATTGTTATTATGAGACAAAATAATGGGTCCTAAATGAAAATCAGGTATTAATATTTCAAGTCAGAATAAATTATCGGTGTTACAAAAGAGTTAAATGACCAGTGGTACAAATGAAGAGACAATTTATCGGTGTTACATATAAGACCAACTAATCGGTGTTACAAAATGAATACAAACAAATTCCAGGTGTTAAATTAGATGGGTGTTGCAATGATATGTGTTGCAGGTGAGAGGTTCGACGTGGTGGTGGAAGCAGACCAGGAACCAGACAACTACTGGATCAGACTAAACGGACTCATCGACTGTGGGTGAGCGACTTAGTATTCCTGTTATTCACCACCATCCCAAAAAATTAACTCTTTTCACGTCTTCTTGGCCTAAAACTGCCATCCCTCCATCTTCAATGCTTTCTTGTAGCAATAAATTCAAGCTTAATGTATTGCTAGTCACGGATAAGTGCAATGGAAAGGACGTAAAACTGTAGAATTTTCTTAGTTGGTTATCGGGTCACGTGAAATACCAGCATTGGAACCAATAACTGAGCCAAGCTGAGGTGAAAGAACTATAATTAGCAGAATGACAGGTGTGTGCGGAGTTTATCATAATCGTCATCATTTTAATAGTAATTAAAACTATCAGAGTGGGTGGGATTCAAAAACTGGAGTAAAAAAAAAAAGAAGGGAAGACAAAGTTTAAATGTGTGTGTGTGTGTGTCTGTGTGTGTGTGTGTGTGTGTGTGTGAGCGTGAAATGGGCAAAACATCCACGCACTCATCATACAGGCTTTGAAGTTCTTATCTCCATGCTGAATTAAATCCCTGAGCGAGAGGATAGCTGCTTTATTCTCGTTTGTGCAATGTTTTATTAAATTAAAGTACTGGGAGATTTCTTTGACTCAAAAGGTTATAAACAATATTCATTACCTGCCTCAGTATGATAACGTTTCAATTTATTTACGTTTTTCTCCTCCTTATAACATCAAGTGTGATTTATAGAGCTTAGAAGAATCCTCTCAGCCCAAAGGAGATTAAATCCCTCTCATCCTACCTGGAATCTCCTCACCTTTAAATTGCTCTCCCATCCTCTTCGCCACCCCCATTCTTTACCCTCTCCACAAACACCCTCTTTCCTATCCCCTCCCCACAATCCATCCATCCCATTACCTCAGATTTCTTCCATAATTCCTCTTCTTCCTCATATTCACCACAGTCTGCCCCAAATTATCTTCTTCTCCCCATAGGCTTCTTCTCCCCATAACTTGTTTCCTTTCTCCCATAACTCGCTTCTTCCATCACTTCCTTCTCCCATAACTGCCTTCTTCCATAACTCCCATTCTCCTTCATAATCTTTCCACATGTATCCTTCCCCCATAGTTCTTCTCACTCATAATTCTATTCCCATCAAAATTTCCCCTTTCCCCACAATCACAGCCTCCCCACATCCCATTACCTCACCATTACTCCCCATTCCCCTTCCTTCCCTCCCCCATTACACCCCATTACTCCCCATTTCCCTTCCCTGCCTCCCCATTACTCCCCATTTCCCTTCCCTGCCTCCCCATTACTCCCCCATTTTCCCTCCCATGCTCCTCAGCCAGAACGAGTGTGTGCAGGGCGCCATCCTACGGTACGAGGGAGCACAAGACCAGGACCCTCTACCCAGCCTCACCTACGACCCTACCTACCCCGGGGTGGTGAGTGTGCAGGATGGGCTTCGTTCTATACTCTTTCCATTATAACCTGGTCTAAAATTGCTCTCTGTCTGTCTCTCTCTCTCTTGCTTTACCCTCATGTTCACCTATACTTTTGTAACTATGTACTAAGATTCTTTTTAATATCAAGGCAAAATCCCGTTGTCAAGTCTGCATAAAAACGATCCCCAGCAATCAAATTCTCCAGTTTACATCAACCACCATCAACTAATATCAACAATTTACAACTTTATCTCGTTCTTCTTACACTGTCAAGATTCAATCCTTTTCCCTAATGTCAACAATCTTCGTTTCCCCTATTTTTCACCTCACACAAACTGCCTTCATATAGCCAACTTTCCCTCATATCTACAACCTTCATCTCTTTCCCTGTCATCGCAAACAACTTTCAATTTCCTCCCCTATTATTTGTCTTTCATCTTCAACTCCCCTTCACACAAGAACTTTTCAACTTTCCCAGTCCTTGCAGCACCAATGTCTAGCTTCGTTCTTTCAACTTCTCCCTCATGCCCACAATCTCCTCCTCCTCTCTCAATCCAGGTGGTCAATCCCCTCAACTCCGCCGGTGGTGTGCCCGAAGAGGTGACCATGGTTGACCTGGATTCCCTTCAACCATCCATCCTTACAGAGCAGGTGGATCGGCAGTTCTACCTTGCGTTTGATTTTGGCCGCGTCAATAACAGCTACTTCTACAACCCCGATCTCTACCCTTACAATGGAGGTGCGTAATATTTTTGTGTCTGTTGGTGTAGCTACCTGTCTGTTTGCACGCCTGTCTATCTGTCTGTCTGTGTACGTCAACCTCCTTTGCTGTTGGTTTGTGTTTCTCGGTCTGTCAGTCTACAGTCTTTGATTATCTGCAATCCTGTTTGACTGTATAATTTCTCTCCTATATGTATTTGTTTTTCAGTTTACCTGCAATCTGTCTGCCTGTCTGTCTAACTGGAGAGATTTATTGACCGGAACTATCTTCCCATTTCCTATTCGTGGATCTGCCTCCCTGTTTGTGCATCTATGTATCAGTATATTGGTGTGTCTGTCTAGCTACCTTGTTGTACGTCTCTTCATAAATTCTGTCCCATTCAGCCATACAGTGCCCCAGATTCCACCAGCAACTCCTACATTAATTCCTCACATTTACGGTAATCTTGATGTGTCATAAATTTCACCACAAATTCCTTGATAAACTTCCTTACATTCAGTCAATATGAGTCATGCAGCGTCACAAATTAAACCCACTGATTCTTTCAAAACCTCACTCACATCCCGTCATGCAGTGTCACAAATTAAACTACAAATTCATTGATAAACTCCTCCATAATTCCCTCTCTTTCTGGCAGTCGAGGGGCAGTGGCAGCTCAACACGCCTCAGATCAACGACATATCCTTCGTTTTTCCAAGGTCTCCCCCCCTCTCACAGCCCGAAGACCCTCAACCCACAGTCTGTCTCTACGGCCAGGTGAGTAGCTGTGTTCTCTCTATCTCTCGCTCTCTCTCTACATTTCTATCAATCAATCAAATAATCAACCAAGCAGTCAATCAATCAATCTGCCTACTCATCTCTCCACCCCAGGACCCTCCGTGTGATGGGGACTTCTGCCTGTGCACATACGTTGTGGAGGTATCGCTGGGTGAAACGGTGGAGTTTGTGTTGGTGGATGAGGGCAACATAGGCGATGAGAACCACCCCTTCCACATGCACGGCTATAACTTCCACGTCGTAGCGATGGGCAAGCTAGGCAGGTCGGTGGAGTGAGGGACTGCAATACTCTTTCCACTTTAACTTAGCTTAAAATTGCCATCTCACATCTTGCATGGTGACTATAGCAACAGATTAGCACTAGAATATGATGATAGTCACGGGCCAGTTTAGGGTGAAAGGACTATAGTTGAATTGCAGTAGTTGTAGTGGTAGTAGTAGTAGTAGTAATAGCAATAGTAGTAGTAGCAGTAGTAGTAACAGTAGTAAGAGTAATAGTAGTAGTTATTGCCCCAAGTTCACCTGAAATGTGAACTCAGTGCACTGGAAGCTAAAGTATTCCAACATTCGCCTTTAGGAAGATAGGAAGGGAACTGATGGACGTTTGTAGAGCTGAGCAGTGGATCCGCCCAGTGATAGCGTGCCACCACGTGAAGGTGTCCCTTTTCAGCAACTAGACTAATAGGAGTGGCAGGTTTTGTAAGAGTAGGTTAGATTATGCCTGGATATAACAGGACAGGATAAGGCAGGGCTGGAGAAGGTAAGTTAGATCAGGTAGTTTAGATTAGGTTAAGTTAGGTAGGATACTGCATAGGTAGGACGGTATACAATAGGACAAGGTAAAATATGTCTGGTTAGTTTACAGAAGGTATGATAGATTAGGTCAGGCTAGGTAGACTGATGTGGTAGTTTATTTCAGGTTAAGATTAGACCAGGTTAGGATAGGGTAGGTTAAGTTAGATTGATTGGAGTGGCAGATTCTTTCAGGTTAGGATGGATTTGACCAGGTTAGGATAGGTTAGGTGAGGCTTGTATATCGCTGGATGTGATAGGCTGGATGTGGTAGGCTGGATGTGGTAGGCTGGATGTGATAGGCTAGGGCTGAGTAGCTGACTGACGGGAGCCGAGAGAGGGGAAGATTATACAGAAGGAAGAAGGAATTAAGACACTTATTCCAAGTATCACGGGAAGCTTCGTATCACCTCCTCCTTGGCTATTTATTTTGTTTAATACACCACTCCATTCTCTTGTAAATAATATATATCTTTTTAATATATAGTCTGCTTCAGTAAGAACAAGTGGATAGAAACGTGTAGTAGTCAAGCTAAATCGATGAGGAGGAGGTGTTAATATCTGAAGTGATTAAAAATACGGGGTTTAGTTATAGGAAAAAAACACAAACCCTCATGGCCTTGGAACATACAAGGTGGTCCGTAGGTAGCGCTAAGTAGGCTCAGTCTGCTGGTGTGGGCATGGGTGTTCCAGTAGGAGCAGAAAATGAATACATGATGCAGAGTAGGGACTGAAACGCTAACCGAGCCTTTCCCACAGCACAGGGGAAACTGCCTAGGAGGGTAGAAGAGAAGAACTGTATCTAGACCACTCGATATAACAAGCCAATGCTCTCCTTTCCTTCACTATTATTTGGTGGTGCCCTTGTCAGCAATGCCCTTCCCCTTACAGTTCCACGTCAGTAGAGGAGGTGGCTGCCCTGGACGCTGCTGGGGGGATCACGAGGAAGCTGGAGAATGCCGTCAAGAAGGACACGGTTACCATTCCCGACGGAGGCTACACCATCGTTAGGTTCACCGCTGACAACCCCGGTGAGGACATCTTGGTGGTTTGAGGTCGTTCCAGCCTCAATCCTGTCAACTCTTAAGCCACTTTCACCTCCACTATACAATATTCTCCACAAGGCACAAACTCTTCCCATTGCTGTCTGTCTGCCTGTCTGTGTGTGTGTGTGTCTGTCGGTCTGTCTATCCAGCATTGTCTATTGGCTTTCTTTATCTATTGCCAGACGCTGCATCCTGTGAAGGGAGGCTTAAAATATTCCACCTCCGTTTGTTTCTGCTTCCATTCGATTTTTTACAGAATGACATCTTTCACAAAAAAACACACACTCTCTCTCTCTCTCTCTCTCTCTCTCTCTCTCTCTCTCTCTCTCTCTCTCTCTATCTATCTATCTATCTATCTATCTATCTATCTATCTCTCTCTCACCACCTTGTACTTGAGCCCCCGTTCTCGTCGATTGAGAAGGCTCCCTAACACCTCTTCCTTAGTGATTTATTTTTGGATATGGCTGGTTAATATCCTTTTATACAGAATCTATGCAAAAGTATGGCGATATTACGATAATTTATGTAACACGAAGAGGGAAAGTAACTTGTAACAAACAAAATAAGTCGCTGAGGAGAAGGTGTTCGGGAGCTTCCATAACTGACGGGAATATGCCTTGGTCTTCCTCCTCTCCTTCTCCCAAGATATCACTCTATATAAGCTACTCTCTTAGACTCATATACTCTCACTCACAGCCTCATATGCTCTCCTGGTCATTATGTGTCTCTTCTGCTGCTTACCCCATGTTTAGCAATGAAATAAAAGTTTGAATAAAGATGAAGATGATGATAAATGAGGTAAATAAAACGAAAATGAGACGACGTTGATGATGATGACAACGACGATGATGATAATGATGAAGACCTTAGTAACGCTGATGACGTTGTGAGAATCTCTGGTTATCTGACAACGAGTTACGATGATTTTCAGATACAGAATTTCACAAAATCTACAAGGTCGCACGCTAGAGTCAAAACTTTCAAAACCTACACTGATAAGCCTCATCGTTTTCCTTTCACCCCTTTCACTTTTTAAGATTATTTTTTAAGATTATCACATCGATGAGGATAGAGCGTAGGATCGGTTTAGTGACTGACAGATTAAGAAGAAAATCAGACAAACGTTTCCCCAGAACACGACCTCCAACCATCGACTTAAAAATCCAGGTCCCTGATTCACTAACAGGCTTACGATGGACTGCCTCTCGTAACTAAGATCTCTATCTGTAGGAAGAAGAAGCCATGGGGACGTTTCTAGAGTTTAATTTCTTTTTCTTTCCTGTATAATAAAATCAGTCGCTAAGGAAGAGGTGCAACGTCTCCCAAACCACTTCGTAACCGGGGCTTTTTTTTCCTGCAGGGTGGTGGGCGATGCATTGTCACCTGGTCTTCCACTCCGAGATCGGGATGGTGGCCGTCCTGCACGTCGGAGAGCCAGCTGACGTGCCCCCCGTTCCATCTGGCTTCCCCACCTGCGGAAACTTTGTGCCTGACCTCTAGACATGCATGGAACTGAGAGAACACACCAGGGAACTTAGGGAACACACTGGGGAACTTAAAGAACACACAGGAACTCGAGAGAACACACAGGAACTCAGGGAGCACACTGGGGAACTTATAAAACACATAGGAACTCAAAGAACACACACAGGAACTCAGAGAACACACACAGGAACTCAGAAAAAGTACACAGGAACTCAGAGAACACATAGGAACTCAAGAAAACACACAGGACTCAGAGGACACACACAGAAACTCGAGAACACACACAAGAAATCAGAAAACGTACGGGAATTTTAAAAGAACTCAGAACACAGAAGGAACATTAGGGGAACTTACAGAACATAGGAGAACTTTAGGGAATCACAGGGGAATTTTGAAGAACTCTGATACGTACAATTTACTGTGGTTTGCTCATAGACTCAGCATCAACTCCCATACATTGCTGTTGTGCTATCCCAGCCTGTTTAATTGAGCAGACCCATCAACCGCAGACAAGCAAGTACCCCTGAAGGGCTATCCCGTGCAGTAAATTTGACGTTCCCGTGCGGCTGACAGCGCCTCACCACGGCAAGGAGTGGAGTGTTGTGTGGAGGTTTTGTTCCTGGGTGGGCGCCGCATTTGCGTCTTTTCACCAAGTTAACAGAGGCACCATAGTAGGCTCCACGTCGAGCCATTATCTGATTATATGGTTACCACCCAGCGTTGGAAATGGTTTCCTGAGTTACAGGAAACCATTTGGCTTGTCACTCAGTGCAGAGTGAATTGGAAAGAAGAGCAATAAATAGTTACAGTAAGGATGGGAGAAGTGGGAAAACAGAAGGATAGACAGAAAAAGAATGACAAACATGAAAAAAGAAGCAAGCAGCACTGCATCAAGTGAGTGGATGATGAGCGCCCCACCTACAACCCATTCCCAAATGTAAACACCCCCCCCCTCTCTCTCTCTCTCCTCAATCTTCCTCTTTCTTCGTCATCATCATCATCTTCTTCCTCTTCTCCTCCTCCTCCTCCTCCTCCTTCTCCTCGTCTTTCTTCTCCTTCTTCTTCTTCTTCTTCTTCTTCTTCTT
>JAGKTI010001872.1:36946-49482 GCA_018397915.1 Birgus latro | reverse complement strand
GCGTTAGATTTAGCCTTTATTAATCGCTTCACCACCTAAGTATAAAAAAGTACAACAGAATAAAAGCACATAATCTGACCGAAGGTGTTGCCCAATAACATCATCGGTATCAGAGAGGAAGGATTGAAAAATACTGGGAATCGCACCAGCCGCCTGTCTACGTGCTCAAAATGGGCGGGTTGATGACCTAGCAATTCACGCAATATATACAGGCTCCATTGGCACAGTCTGTAGGGCAGGACAGGCAACACCAACACCATCATCAGTCCACGTCTCACAAATTCTCTCCAACTGCATTTTCTTAACTCTCAGCAAAATAAAATAATCGAGTCTGACAAGAATCACTCCACAAACTGAATATTTTACCATTTATACAGCAGGGCAAATCCAGCATTCCACACACGGCATGTAGTCCACGTCTGACAAACTGACTCCTCGTGGATTTTATTAACTCATACCTACTCCAAATTCGAGACTCGACTGAGATTTTCTGATTGGTTCATAACTTGTAACTACCCCAGAAAATCGACACTTCGCGGCAAGAGAGTGAGAGCTTTACAAGACTGCACATCATAACATTATCCTCCATTATCCCGTTTGCTTAGCTACACATTACTTCTCATCGTCCTTATTCCCTTCACAAGACCAGAAATTGAAAGAAGCTGTTAGGTTGTACAACACGAGAGACAAGCCAGTCCACAATATCTTCAGTCCACCACGCAACACATTACACTCTGCCAACTCTAGCATCATCAAGACATTTCCCTAGAACCTCACAGGCTGCCCTGAACCATGAGGGTCCTAGCGTGTGCAGTCGGTGTGGTGCTGATGGCGGTTGTAGCAGGTGGGTCTTGGGATTTTCTTCATTTCTACCCTGTGTAGTTTTTGTGTGAGTGTGAAATGAAGCCAAACTGTATGCGTATTCAAAAGTTTAATTGTGGCAGAAAGATCTTATATTTTCCACAGTACAGTTACAATACCTGTTCTCGTGATCTCAATCTAAATTATACTTCTGTCGGAAAATCTGGCCTTCGCAGATGGGTATACGAGTTACAAGATGAAAAGTACAAATTCGAGGAATAATTCTGTAAAATTTTCATTATTAATCCAGACAACACATTCTTCATTCCTGTTCACGTCTTTTTCTGCTAGTGTTTGTTTCTTTGTTGATAAAAAAAAATTTCCCCCTCCGCTCACCAGATATATTTTCCTCAAGTTTCACATTATTAACCGTTTATGATATACACCTCAACCCTCCACCGGAACAGTACGAGAAAGTAGAGCAGATCGCTAGTTACTCAGACAGCAGAGATACTGCAGAAGAAAAGTGTGGGCAAAAGATAAAACCAAACAATCAAAACTAAAGAAAAAAAGACAGAAAAGCACATGATTTTTGCCACGCTTACAGCTATTCAATAAAGCACACAGAAATGAGTTGTTACGCAAGCCATCCCACAACTTACTGGAACGTTCATAAAATATCTTGTGAACTGGATCGTCAAACAAAGCAACAATGAGAACAAATGCCGATGTAAGCTTCCCACAAATCTGGTGCAGTGAGAAGCGACATAATTACCCGATTAACGCAACATGCAAGGAGCAACATGGGTTATGCAACGTCTTAGGCAGCAAGGACAGGACATTCGCTCTTAGAAGCTGAGCCTAATCCTTCAGATCTGGGTGGCCACACATGTTACAGACCAATTTCATAGCTCTATCAGGAAGAGAAAGCTGAGAAGCTGCTTCAGATCCTGAAAATGAAGAACAATACCCCATTAGTGGAAGGACAGATAGCCTCACACAACATGTTACAAGTTCAGGGTCATTAAAAACCTATCCTGCCTTCCTGATAATGCCCATGCTTGGCAGAGAATTAGATAACAATACAAAGAATGAGAAACTCAGACTTCATATTCTTGTTATAAATGATACCTAAGATCTCAAAGCAATGTTACCTAACCAGCGAGTGTCCGTCGACAGTTACCGTACGATGGGGAGGGATTAGCAGTTCAGGAACTCCAATAATAAATGTCTTTGTTTTCTTCTCACCGGATTTCATATCCCAGACCTGAGATTATTGCTCAACGATTTTCACGTCAACATTCAGACTTTCAGCCACCGTTAATTAATTCGACTATGACCAATAACAATCAGCCGCCTTCAGCAGGCAGCAAAATTAAGTTTTAACAAAAATTTTCAATTACTGACCTTATCAAAGCCAGCAGAGAAATCAGTCTGCACCAGAGAAATCAATCTGCAGTCTTGATCTTTCTGTAGCGCATGGTTCACTGTCAGCAGCACATTCCAAGTGTCTGCACCAAGTCGATAAACAAGTCTGCTGTTCGAAAGCAAACTGCTGTGCTCAAGGCTTATAGCCAATAGAGTGACAAGCAACTGTTCATACACCTTAGACGGGGGATGCTTTTACCTTTTACCTTCTTAGGCCACATTATTAAGCTAATTTCAAAGTGAGGGCCACAAGATATAAAAGGCACCTAAATAAGCTGTTATATTAAGTGTTCATATTTTTACTTACACACACACACACACCCACACACACACACACACACACACTCACACACACACACACACACACACTCACACACACTCACACACACACATGCTGTCTTATCTGTAACTATTACACAGTTATAGTTTTAAGTACTTATGCCATTTAAGTAAAAGTGAATGCAAAATTTTGAGCGTAAAGTTTTCATTACTTTTGGAAAAAGCTGTTATGTTTACAAATTGAATGAAGGCTTGGAAAAGGCGGCGCTTGACAACTGCGTATTTTGTCTTGGTTTTGTAAGACACGAGCATCGCAAGAGTTACTAGAGGTCTGCATGCGGCCGGCAGACCTCCCTGCCTTAGATAAAACGAGCGTCAGCAAAATCAGGCACAAACCCTTAGCCATAAACGAGGGGGCACTCTCCAACACTAATAAAAGATACTGGACCTCAAAAGCAACCCAAATACAGGAACCTACAGAGGGCCTGGCTCTGGAGGAAGCCTACGATAGATACTGATAAAAATAAAATAATAATAAATAACAAGGGATGAATCCTGTCCTCGTTATCCCGATAACTGAGTAGATGCCTCAGCTCACCAGCACAAGAAGCAAAACTGCATAAAGTAAGTATACAGCAGCAGGATGAAGGGAGTTCCACTACACGGGAACTCTGGTTGGAGTACAAAATCACATGCACAGATGAGACTTAGTGGCAATGCCAGAAACAGGACGCTCTATGGAGGGATCAGTCAGCGGTGAAATACCCTGCAGCTAAGTACATCATGCCTTTCCGCTTGTGCCGATGCTCAGTCCCACCAAGGCACTCCTACAGCTCTCATATGAGCTGTACAGCAACCCCATACACCAACTACACTTGGATTAGCAGCTGTTGTATTCCAGCCAAGCTTCACTTGTTTGAGTCCATATCCCATGGATGGTCTGTATATTCTCGTAAGAAACATGACAGTCTTCCTTAAACCAAGGCCTATCATCGGACCTTATTTGGATGCACACCTTAGGCACAAACCCGTTAATATTATCTCCTATAAGATGGTTCAGCTGATAAGTTGACGGAGATTATGTCAAACTGACTCCCAGTCCCAGCTATGATACATCTACACCAGCTTCATTCCTTGCCAGTCTGGACATGAGATTCACATCGTTCTCTGCCACCACATCACTTTCTTAATGATGTCAATACTGTTTAGGTAATGGACGTGCATCGGATTTTTTCTGACTACTTCCAGACATTTTTCTTCTGCTTATGAGTTGCTTTCCATAATTGCAGGTTGATAATTCTTATTACAGGTGCAGTGCACGAGTGTCAGCGCACGTGCGTAGCTGGCGACAACCGCACGTGCATATATGAGTTCCATCTTGAGGAGTACCACACCCTAAGCCGTGCGTGCTATGACTGTCCCAACACGCTGAGTGACTGTGGCCGCGAGGAGTGTGTTCCGGGGGATGGTGTGGCGCGTCCGCTGCTGACAGTCAACAGGCAGCTGCCAGGACCAGACATACAGGTACCACACTCTACCCTGTATAATGCTCTGGAGTAACATAAACACTGCTGCAGTAATATGTGGCAGCTGAACTCGTGTGTAGTATGTGACAAACAGGGTGGAGCAGACACTCGTCTCTACTGGGAGAATGTGCCAAGGACAAATCTATCAATGTCTTCTATTATATTACCTGGGTATTAATAATCAACAGCTATGACAATATGCAAGACATGTGATTATTATGCAATCTTTGTGGGATGACTGGACTCAGACTATCAGTAATTAAGTTATAGGACCAGCTACATAGGTATAGAAATACATCAGAAAAACTTATGAAGTAGGCTCTTACGTATGCTTCAATCAGGGGAGATTAATGACAAATTTACGTTTCTTCTATCGTACCTGAAGGCTGTTGTTTGGATGAAGAAAGAACGGATGGTGCATATTTTTGATGGTTGATTTATATCAGGGTTTAAAGTCACATATAGCACTTCAGCATAAATTACCGCACATGACGTGAATGGGATGTAATTCTGTAAACCCAGTTCAGTCCAGATGCAGTATTTTGGTAAATTAGCTTTTCCTTTTTTTTTTTTTTTTTCGGAAATCCGGCCCAGTCTGATATCGATGAGACAGATTTATTAACCTCAGTCTGGTCCTGTAGACTGTTTCCGGTAAACTCCCTCCCCTCCCCCCCCTTTTTTTTACCTATCCAATCGGCTAATTCCGGAAAAAATCAGGGCAGGTTCAGACCCAACCCGAGGTTAGAAGAGGGTAGAAAAGTGGAGTAAATTACTTTTTAGATGAATTCAAAAGCAGCTTCCCATTTGGTAGGCTCATTCTGGTAAACTTTTGTGCTGGTAGTCTGGTACACCCCCAACTCTAACACTTGCCTCTCTGGTCTCCGTTAAACTCACATCAAAGCATATCATTAAACCCGTGGTATTGGATTCGTGTCAGTCTGGCAAAGAAAAACTTCAGAGTGAATGTAATAACAATACTGCTATGGTTACGCAGATTCATCCGCGTTATGAATAAAAAGGTCAGACATTGCATTCTCACTGAAACACAACATATAAGTACAGTATTAAAGCAGGCATACAGAGAAACATATACATTTGTTTTGGCAGGAAATTAATATCAGAACTGACAGACCGGCGTTTGGCTTAGAACGCTCAAAGGTAGGTTTCCGAGCAATAATTTCCATATTTTTTTACCACCATCAATCCTGCATGAAATTAAGTTCGGGAGTCAACTAAAAGAGTGAAAATTACATTTAAGACGATGTGTTGTTTCCTTGTGGTTGTACATTACCAGGTTCATTAGATTTTCATCCTTTTGCAGCCCATCTCTCGTAGCAGTGGCAGAATAACACAATACAATGGCTCGACGTCATCTCCTTGATAATTCTTCGTGACTAGCATCCTTATCGAATGTTACTCTCTTGTTGCAGCTCAGCATTTAAGGTGGAGAGATGACAGTTTGACGCCTAGTTAAAGTGAACAGACTATAGTATTACAGTATATTGTTGTGTTTGAGGTGTGCACTGGCGATCGCATCGTGGTGAACTACTACAATATGATGCTGTCCGACTCTGACACCCTTCACTGGCACGGCCAACACATGAAGGACTACCAGTACAACGATGGTGTGCCCTTCCTCACCCAGTGTCCCATCTTGCCCGGTGCCTTCCGCTACGACTTCCCCGCGGCCACACCAGGCACCCACCTCTGGCACTCTCACGTTGGTAGGTCAAGGTCTGGGTCTTCACAGGAGGCCAAGGCAGGTCTAAGACTACCGTAACTTATTAGTGTATATATCTTTGTTGTGCCATACCTTGTCATAACCTAACTTAACCTAACCTAAATCAACCTGTCATCTTGTTAAGATGTGCTTATTTATCGAATGGCTGTGATATAATAACAGTGAAATGACCAGCGGGGAAAGCCTGCCCTCAGGTAAAGTGAAAGTGAGCATATCCTTCAATAGCAGGTGCGGCTGAATGAGTCTCGTCACAGACAGCATAATTTATAGTTGAGTGTTAGGATATTCGTTGAGAAACTAGTGCTTTAATTGAGGCTGTCTTTTGTTTATCACTTCACCTTCCACAGAATGTCTTCGGTTCTTAAAGAAGTTCAGTGATATAACTTGTACACAATAGGTCAGTTCTCTGCAAACCTAGGAAAGTGAGGCAAGTGTATATACAAGTGACTCTGCTCAGGTTAAATAACGATGGTAACAATACAGTGTGGTCCATATTTCAGTTCTCGTGTGTTGCGGAGTGTTTAGTTATGGCGTTACCCTTGTCTATCCCTCCTTTTCTGCATCCCATAACATTGCTCCTGTTTTATTGAGTATATTGAGTACGTTTTCTTTAATCATTAGTTTTGTAGGTCCAATAATTGCGTGGTTAATTAATAATGTCACCAAACATCTAATATGTTTGTGCTCTTTACGCTAGCAGTCAAAGCCATCTCCACAACACACACGATCGAGGAGACGAAAATACAGTGTGGCTCAGCCTTGTACCGACATGACGAGATGTAAAATTACCTCTATGCGCTGTAGTAGGGAAGACTGCCGTTCATGAGAGAAAAGTGATTAACACACAACATGGAGATCAAGGCAGGGCTACCCAATCACCTCCCCCTCCCCTCCTACTCCCTACATCCTTTGCGAGTTGCCTAGGTGTCGGAACTGTAAACATTCACACTGTTTAATATACCGTGTCAATGAATCCTTAACTGGTTTTAGAGACTGATTTATGGATGAATTTCAGGTACAGTCGGATGATGGATGTAAGATTATGAAGCACTTACTTAATGAGAAGGACCGTAAGCTTTCGTACAGTAGTCAATATTTATTCTGAAGCACTACCAGACCATCTTCCTTGCGTTTAATTTTGTCTTTCGTATCACTGCGTGCAGAGTTAAGGGCAATAGAAAAAAACAAGAAGTTGTAACGAAATCAAGTATCGTAATGCAAACACACGTCAACTCTCATTGGTGTAAAAAGATGGCACTGGGAGTTTTGAACTTTGTGCAGACATGAACTGCTGTATTAAGAGCATCTCTAGTCGTGGCGAGTAAATAACAAATAGCCGTACTTTTTGTTATTCCCAACGGATGTTTTTGTATGTATCATGCTGTGAAACAAAATATTAATATGATTATCCCAAACCAAACTGGTACGGTAGGCTTCGGTACGGGTGTAATCCAATTCCCGAAATGCACTTACCGAAACACTGGAGTGCGACCAAGGACTTAGCGAGAGAAGGTAGGGGTGGGTGGTAGAGGGGGAGGGAGGGATGCCATTATTCTTAAGGCTGAACTCGGCACTGGCCACAATGTTTCGAATTTCAGTCAGCATTACCAATGACATGTGGAGAGGATGGAGAGTGAGAGACTGACGAGGAGAGTGTATGTAAGTAAGGTGGAGCGAGGGAGAGGGAGGGGGAGGCCGAGGATGAGATAGAGGGATGGAGTGGAGAGGTATATGAGAGAGGGGGGTGTGAGCTGGGAGCAGGGCAGTGAAATGGCGGGGGACAGAGCGGCATGGAGGCGATTTGTTTGTGGCCACCCCGTACGGGATTAAGGCGTCTGACAATAGATAGATATATAGATTACCAATTCTCAACATGCTGGCTGCTCTGATGGGCTGCTAACATGTCAGTAACGTTCAACTTCTCCAGATGTTACATTTACCATTTCCGTACCCATACCGGTATGTCGTAAGACGGTAATATGATGTTTTTCCAAGACACTGCATGCATGTGAAGGTCGTAACTCATCGCTGAATTTGCTTCACGGCTAATGCTAAATTGATTGCAGTGTCGATCACATGTAGGCCACTATGCATTTATTAAAATATTGTTATATATATAGCCTATAAACTTTCCATCCTCTGCCTATGGTCAATGTTTGTCGGTATAGTTCTGAAACACCCATATAGAGCACCCAGTATCCCTCTATTGTTTGTCACCCCACAGGGGTTCACCGGGGCAGTGGTGTGTTTGGCGCCATGGTGGTGCGGGAGGCTGAGGACCCCCACCTAGACCTGTATGACACCGACCTGCCCGAGCACGTACTGGTGTTGTCAGACTGGATACACAACTCAATTTCTTCTGAGTTCAGTGCCCACAACCACTACATCACCAGGACCGTCCCTGCCACCATACTCGTCAATGGCAAAGGCAGGAATTGGGGCGCAGTAAGTATTTAGTTCCCGGATTAACTGTTTATATTAATTCCGAATGTATCCTCAGTTAATCCTGTTAATATCCATACTCTGCTCCTTTCACCTTAGCTTAGCCCAGATTTCTGTCTTTTTGCAACTTGCTTCAGGTAGCTCATTGGCAGAATCAAACAATACTGTGGCTCTACGTCTGTTTCATAGCACTTCTTCATGGCTAGCATCATAATTTAGTGTCAGTCTATTGCTACAACTCAGTATTCATATAACGAGATGGTAGTTTTAGGCCAAATTAGAGTGAAAATGGTATAGACGCAAACCCTGGGCAGACATGGTACTTAATTATCACTTTATATATTGGGAGGTCCGTAAATAGCGCTCCACAAGAGAAACCTAGCGGTATTTTGTGTGTTGAGGGAACGGCTCAGTCTGCTGGTGTGGTCGGGGGTGTGGAAGAGAGGATATGAAATAGAAAATGATGCAGTGTTGGCAATGATAACACTAACAGGGCCATCTTCACAACATACGCGAAATCACCTGCCGGGGTACAAGAGGAGCGTTATATATAGACCTCCCTGTAAATGATGAATACCAGTGTTGCTCAGGTACAGATGACAGCCTAAATTTACACTGCCAGTGTAAATGGTAAATGGTCAACGAAAAAGTCTTTCGCTATTTAGATTCCAGCGTCAACAAGGAAGGAAGATGAGGGTTATTTACACAAGTTACCCTTTCAGATCAATGACGTATGAGGGTTATTTACAAGTTAAACCTTTCAGTTCAGTGATGATTTCTCGTTTTCTTCCTGCTGCGTCAGTCTTTCATTCATTCATTGACGCATTCTCTATCTCTCTCTCATATACATCCCGAAAATGAAAAGAGAAATAATTTAATACACATAAATATAAATGATCTTGTAACAGCCAGAAAAAAATATAGTAAGTGGCGTATCAAGAGGGCTAAACATCTTCACTAGGGCGACGTCTTGGGCAGTTTCTTTATGGCATCTCAAGACGATTCTGTGCGTCTAAGGGTTCTGAACTGGAGAGGAGAGATGGATACATTAACCCCTTAGCTAGTACAAGTCCTTCCTATGTTCACTTCAACAGTTAGAGCAGCAAGATTAAAATGGGGGTAGTGGAGGCAGTAAAGGTTGTGGTGGTGGTTGTGGTAGTAGTGGTAGGAGTAGTAGTAGTAGCTGTAGACGTCGTAAAAGTAGTAGTAGTAACAGTAGACCTTGTAGTAAGCGTAGTTGTAGTAGCAGTATAGTAGTAAAATAATAACCAATATTATAGTTATCCGATTTGTACTTGTTTGTTTGTTTGTTAAAGTAACGCAGTAAAAACGGTGCATGTAGCGCAACTTTTTGATAGATCGAGGTACCGTTAAAATGCTCTAACTTGAAGAATGAAACAATTTCCAGTCCAGTCGGGCCGTCAGTTCCCGAGTTGTGACTCATTTCTTAAGATAGGAAGTGTCTTTACATAAACGTGTATTAATACTGATAATAACAGAAATAACAACAATCATCATCATCATCATCATCATCATCATCATCATCATCATCATCATCATCATCATCATCATCATCATAATGGTAATAATAATAATAATAATAATAATAATAATTTTTTTATTATTATTTTCATTACTATTTCTCTATCTATTGCCAGACGCCTTAATCCCCTATGGGGTGGCCACAAACAAATCTCCACCATGTCGCCCTGTCCCCCGCCATTTCATTGCCTCTGCTCCCAGCTAACACCCCTCTCTCTCATTTACCTATCCACTCCATCCCTCCATCTCATCCTTGGCCTCCCCCTCCCTCTCCTCCCCTCCACCTCACTCACTTGCTCTCTCCTCGTCAGTCTCTCACTCTCCATCCTCTCCACATCCATCCTCTCCACATCCATGTGGATTATTATTATTATTATCATTATTATTATTATTATTAATTATTGTTATTATTATTATCATTATTATTAATTATTATTATTGTTATAATTATCATTAGTAGTAGTAGTCGCCACAGCAGCAGCAACCCAAGGCCCATTTGACTCTGAACCCAGTGGACCAAAGGCTGAAGATGCCCTGTACCTGCAGTCCACCATCCTCCTTTCGGGGGTACTGTAGGGTAGGAGTTGAGGGAGGTTTGCATAAACCGGCAGCAGAGCCACCTGGTGAAGTCAGTGCCACTACCTGAAGGCGCCCCTCTCCCTCACCGGAATGAGAAGAGACACGAAGGTAATCAAGGTAATGAAAGACGCGATAATTCCAGGTAGACGGTGGTGACTTCATTGCCCTGCCCCTTGAGGTGGTGAGGGTGAGTCCTGGGGTCCGCCACAGACTGAGGCTCATACAGGGAGGCGTGTTCGGCTGTCCCATCGTATTCAGTATTGACGGCCACAGCTTCACCATCATCGCTGTGGACGGACACTCCATCGTTCCCTACACCGCAGACTCTCTCGTCCTTTACTCAGGTTTGTTGTGTTTGCTTGTCATCATCATCATCATTATCATCATCATCATCATCACTGTAATCATCATCATCATTATCATCATCATAATTTCATGGTGATCGTTTTTATTATATTCATCAAAATCATCATCGTCATCATTACCTACAGTATTTTGCTATCGTCGCCATCGTTATCACCACCACCATCATCCCCACCATAATTATCATGACCATCATATCGATAACTGCAGCATAGCCAAGGTTGATGGCGAATATAAATTAATCTGATGAAGCTACATGTTAGAGTAATGTGAAAGTATCATTGTCGTAGTGAAAAATAGAGAGCGAGAGAGAGAGAGAGAGAGAGAGAGAGAGAGAGAGAGAGAGAGAGAAAATAGACGTTGGTTTTAGCCTAAAGATGATCCCTAACCCATTCATTTCCGTTGGTGGCCAAGTTTAGTCAGACTGGAGAATCGATGTGATTAGCAACCAAGGAGATTCATTCCTCCCTCATGGGGCTCATCGTGTTTCATACAGCCACGATTTAATATACAAATTGTGAGCATTATACAGTTTCCTAAGGAGTCATTATGTCTGCTTTAATGGCGATGTATGTTAGAGTAAGGTGTTAGGTTAGAACTAAGTATTAATGTTGCAAGGAAGAATAAATGTATGGCTGCAATGATATCCACTGTGTTGCAGGTGAGAGGTTCGACGTGCTGGTGGAGGCAAACCAGGAACCAGACAACTACTGGATCAGACTCAACGGACTCCTGGATTGTGGGTGAGTCTTGATGCCCTCAGGAAGAGTTTGCATGGAAAAGGTGAAATACCGATATGAGAGTTCTGTGTATTGACGCATCACGGTTTCTTCTGCATACAGCTCGTCAATACACAGCAGTCCCATATGACTGTTTCCTTTTTTCTACTTTGTCTGTAAACGGTATATTACCAAAAATTAGCCTACTGATCCACTGCATCTACGTGGGGCATGCCATTCATTGACTCCTTTGACAGATCATATAAAAGAGAATCAACTATCAGCACAGAAGTATGTCAATCTTCTCCCTGACACATCACATCAAAGAAAATCATTTATGAGCACAGATATACACCAGTCCTCTCTCCTACTGTTCCACTGCGTCCACAAGGCACTTAGATAATGGAGTCACATTTCCCTCTGACACCTTTTAAAAGTGAATCATCTATGAGCACAGAAAAACACCAATCCTATCCCTGACACATCATATCAAGGGGGATCAACCAATCGTCTCTCAGGTTAGGAATATTAGCTAGGAGAGGAACGTGAGAGGCAGAAGAGGTGAATATTGGTTGAACTGCTGTCTCAAACTATATACAATCACCTATGACAAAAGATGGCTTGGGATTAGTGCCTATCGATCACACGTAGATCATTCAGACAGGCAATCAATTTTGCTCACTGAACCACATTATGAACACATTTTTAAAACTTGGTATCAAATTGAAGCTGGATATACTATGGCCCTCTTATACTGGATCAGTGTCCCATCCTGGCCTGTGCATTCATAATATCCAGGACTGTTTCGATAGTCTGTGGCGTTCATAAACCTGTCTTCCACAAGTAGGTGATTGAGAATGTAACAAGAATCTCAAGACCTTTGCTGACCTTAAAATTTTGAGCTGAGCGCACTGAAATATGTCCAACTGCATTAACTACAATTCCAAATAACACTTCACTCTTGCGTAAAAGTACATTCGTCCAAGTGTCAAAGCAAATTCGTTTAGCGTCAAACTACAGTCGCTTGATGTCAGAGTGTTCATCTCACATATCTTCTCTCTCTCTCTCTCTCTCTCTCTCTCTCTTTCTTTCCTTTCTCTCTTCTCGTCTTTCTCC
>JAGKTI010001872.1:24090-36882 GCA_018397915.1 Birgus latro | reverse complement strand
TCTCTCTCTCGCTCTCTCTCTCTCTCTCTCTCTCTCTCTCTCTCACACACACACACAGAACGTTGGAGGCAGTGCAAGGTGTCATACTGAGATACGAAGGGGCCCCTGAAGAAGAACCCAGCGCCACCCTAGCGTATGACCCCAACTACCCACCAGGAGTTGTGAGTCAGCCCATCCATACGTTGTGAAGGCGTCATCATCATCATCATCATCATTGTTTCATTCCCATCACCATCATCACCATTATCATCATTGTTTCATTCCCATCACCATCATCATCATCATCAATATCATCATCATCATCATCACCATTGCTTCATTCCCATCACCATAATCACCATCACTTGATCTGATACTTTAAGTACAAAGGTGTAAAAAGCAAAAATGAGATGAAGGCTGTAGCTATACGTATTTAGGACACAGTGCTTCAGCTGATTAGGTTTACAATAGAAACTGAAGCCAATGATGTGTGGAACTTTCATGTTTGATGCGTTATTCATGTTTCTTATCCATTCAGTTCGAGAGTGCCTCTCCACATATGGAGATATTAATTGGAGGTAGTCACACACACACACACACACACACACACACACACACACACACACACACACACACACACACACACACACACACACACACACAAACCACCGCTCGAAACAATACCTTCTCCCACTCCTCGTGTGCAGGTTTTGAAACAAGAGTGTAAAAGGCATTCATATATCACACCTTTCGTTGAGCAAAGGAATTTTAGGAAAAACGTGATAGACTTACCTCCACTGCTGGCATTCCAAGATTAAAAAACTTCAGTCACCTCATTGGTTATTGAGCCTATGAAAACCATCACTGTATCAGGGGCGCCCGAACTACTAGACAGTGGGGTCTTCCTCAGAGATGTCTTGCCTCTGCCGACTATAAGATATTTTGTCCCCATTTCAGGTGGTAAACCCGCTCAACTCAGTAGGCGGCACGGAGGAGATGGTGAGCATGGTGGACCTCACATCTTTGGAGTCCAGCGTACTCACAGACCAGGTACTCACAGAAATTCTTGTCCTTCAGTAAAGATTATTACCTCCGCCGAGGAGGTTATGTTTTCACCCCTGTCCGTATGTTTGTTTGTTGGTTGGATGATGAGCAAGAGAACACAAAAACTACTGCACGGATCTCCACGAAACTTGGCAGAAGAATGGGCCTTGGCCCAGAATAGACTCCATTAAATTTTGGCGCGGATCCGGGTAAAGTTGCGGCTCCAGGATTTCTTTTTTTCACTTCTTTAACATTGCGAGATAGAGCATTTTTCAACAATTTCGTAAATTTTCAGTGAATATTGCAATATTTGGCCCGGATCCATGTAAAATTCCGGGTCTAGCGGATTTAAATATGCTTTTATTGGGGGGAAGTCTTTCTTCAGCTGCATGTTGGGCCATGACGGAGGTATGCGCTCTACTGAGTGCAATTCTAATTTTAACTGTTATCCTTTTATATGCTTGTATATGTTCGCACCCCGCTCTATTAGTTTTACCGATGACACAGACTCTGACACAAACGGACATAGACACAACAATACATCGGCTTATACATTACTGTTTATGTAGAACTCCATTCCTATTCGTTCCTCACCAGCATAAGGAAGAGCTAATTCTGTCTTTCATTTTCCCTCCGAGTATTAGGCCTGGTTCCACAGCAGACCTTATATAAACTGATACAGATGTAGAACACAGATACAACTTCTATGTTTTACTCAAACGCCGTCAAACACTCCAGTACCAAAATTGAATATTAGAGTGAAGCGCAAGACAATTATTCACGCCACCAGTTCGCAGCTACCGAGAGATAACCAGACCTGAGACCTTTTTCTGGTTGGTATAAGAGATTCCGTATAGTAATCGTTACCAAGAGAAGGTAACACTTTATACTGCAACTTTTTATATATATATTTTACTTAACCACAGCCATCCTGATGTTGCTGGTTCCAAGCGCTTTTTCACCTTGTTCTTTAATGTTTTTCTGTATTGTTAATGTTGCCCGTTTGTAAGGAGAAAACGTCAGCAAAGGGAGCAGAGCTTATAAATGTACATGCTACCGAAGGATAATAATGTGTAATTATAAGTGAACAACATAAATAAATATCCGGGGAAGAGGAATAAAGGAAGCTCCCTGGTCAATAAAAATACGTCTCTTTGTTGAGTGTACAGACAGTCCAGGCTCCTTAACCCCCTCAGTCAAGCTATACCCTTTTCACCTTAACCTGACTCAGATGTTCATTCGTTTGCAGTTGATTTCATGTAGCAGCTGAGTGGCAGAAAAAGGCAGTACTCTAGCTCATCATCCTTTCCATAGCACTTCTTCGTGACCAGCATCATATATTAGTGTTTATTATCTGGGTACAACTCTGCACACGAGATAGAGATGGCGATTTCAGGTCAAATTAAAGTGAGAATAGGATAGTTTAGTTATTTTCCACACTTTTTTCGTTTTTGTTTTTTAAGACAGGCCTTTGGAGCTGGAGATATTCGAAGTGTCTTTCCTTAACGTCCTGTCTACAATAGTCTCTTCATCTTAACCTGGCCCAGAGATTCTTTCACGTAGCTCAGTGGCCGGAAAAGACAGCGCTACGACTCTACATCTGCATAGCACTTCTTCGTGACTAGCATCCAATTTTAGTGCTAATCTACAGTAGTAACTCCGAATACAAGATGGTGTCAGGGTAATTTTCAGTCAAGGTAGAGAAAAAGGAACATAGGTGATTTTCTTAATTTGAATAACACCATCTAATAGGTAGAAGACTATATAAAAAAAAAAAAAAAAAGATTGAGAAATTAGTGAGTGCAATACCCGCGCCCTTCAACTGATCTAAGGGCCGAACACTTTGCCCTGTGTCCTTGTTCTTCGACTGATTGCTCTCAAATTCTATTCACCTTATCCTTGCCTTACCCTGAACCCTTCGACAGTGTTTCCTCTAAATCAGACTGAAGTTGTTTAAGATAACCTCACCATATGACCTCGACCATTTACTATTTTATGTAATATTGACATTTAAGTGACTTTCAGTACTGAATTCCTGTATTCTTGCCTAACCTTGAACCCTTCCATTGATTTAGTCTAAATCGGATAAACACTCGTAAAGCTGATATGGCCATGTGACCTTGACCCTTCAGATATTGCTCTGAAAAATTATAGATCAGCCCTTTGGGTGACCCTGAACCCTTCCACAAAGTTTAGCTCGATTCAGATCAAATGTGCTTTTGTTATAGTGTTCACTCACATATGCTCTGATCGAAATATGGCCTTTTCTCGTGACCTTCATTAGCGACTGATTATTCTGAAAATCGACACAATCTTTTTTTTTTCTTTTTGCCTCTAGTTTGGTCTAAATAGGATTAAAAATGTGTTAAGATTGATTTTTCTTTATAAAACTTTAACCTCGCCTGTGACTGTGACCTCTGACATGTTCTAAAAAAAAAATAGGTCACCCCCTTTGGCCGTCCTTCAACCCTTCCACCAAGTTTGGTTAAAATCGAATGAAATCTCGAGTTATTTTGCTCACACACACACACACACACACACACACACACACACTGGTACAGAAAGAGAGATACAGAGACAGAGACAGACAGACAGACAAACAGAGTATAGCATCCTGGTAGTGAAAGGGTTAATGAACACTTCTCTTTTCAGGTGGACAAGCAATTCTACCTCGCCTTGGACGTAAATGCCGTCAATAACAGCTTAATGTTCAACCAAGATCTGTACCCGTTCAATGGAGGTGGGTTGAGTGTGAAAGGCATCCATAATTTCTCGTTGCAGCTGCTGTTCCCTCTCTCTCTCTCTCTCTCTTTCTCTCTCTGTATGTGTGTGTGTGTGTGTGTGTGTGTGTGTGTGTGTGTGTGTTGGAAGTGGGTTGCGTGGGTGTGAAAGGTGACATCTGGCTATAATTTATTCTTGCCTCAGACGATTTTATTCAGCATGGTTAACGGCATTTCATACTGAATGGGTTAAGGCTTTATCTAACCCCCAGTTTGGAAAATCTTCTCGAAATTATTAAAACTGCCTCACGATAGCAAGACGAAAGTGACATCCCCGTGCTGAAGGGGTAAAAGAACAAATTAAAGGCCTTGGAGCCAGGAGGTCAAATGAATCAACCATCAACCTTTTTTTTTTTTTTTCCATGGGGTAAACCGGGTGCCTAAAGAGATTCTGTTTTAATTTTTTTTTTTAAGATCTAGGATAACTAACTAATTTGCAAAGGGAAGGTCAACAACCATAAAATTGCCGCTTGACGTTCCACGGTGACTCCAACTCCCAGCCCAGCTCAGCACTCAAGCCATGCACATGTTGGAAAGTGAGAGTGGAAGAACACATTCCTGTCTTACTCCCGAACTTACAGGAACCAAATCAGGTGTTTCCCATCCACTTTTGAGTGCGTGAACACAGGCCAGCTATGTACCGGATAATCCCTTAGACTCAGAAGAGTGCTTTATGATTTTGCCAAATCGAATGTGTTTTTGAGAGCAACACAGCACATATAGTATTAGTCCAAGATTTATAGGACAGTTGTAGCCAGAGTGTATAGAATTCGGTAGATTCAAGCTTGGGAACACAAAATCAGATTTGGCTGTGAACACGTGCATGCAACAACCACCTTTACCTTTGAAATGAGTATAGGGAAGGTGGGAGAACGCAGAAAGGGGTCTGCTGTCAGTGCTTTTAGTCAGCTGAGTTTCATTTACTAAAAGTAGGTGAGGTTTGGAGGACAAATCGTACTCAACTGAAAGAAAAAAATTTAAGGAAAGGCTACTAATGGAGTAGAAATTGACAGAAAAAACTTCAGACAGTGGCCCAGGATATATACTATAACTGTAACTAAGAATGGGACTGAAGACGGTGGTATTTATGCCCTCCACCCTTACATGAAGAATCTGAGGCATGTTCTGAAAGGTATTTTTTAATTTTTAAGTTAAGAGTGTCGTGCATGTGATCCGCTGTAAACAGAGGTAGATTTTCAAGAGAATATGTTGGACTACTCTCCATGTTACTGACAAGGAAAACGGTCAGGAGATGAAGATAGTCAGGACTTAAGTCCTGGAAGGTAGTGAAGCAGGAACTCCAGCTTTCCTTATCACCAGCTCTTCACTCAGCTCTGGAGTGACGCTCTGTACAACAGATGATACAGGCCTCTCCCTAGCTTGATTTATTTTAACCTAACCAGGTCTAACCCAACCTATTTTACCTAAATCCAACCCAATACGACCCCAAGTACCTAACCTCACTTAAACATACCCATCTCAACCCAGTGCAATCCCAACCCAACTCAGCCACACCTAACCTAACCCAGTCCAATCCAGTTCAACCGAAGCCAAACCCAAGCTAACCTAGGTCACAAATTTAACCAACTGTCGACCACTCTGACCTAATCCAGCCTAATCAGACCCATCCTAACAACTTACGTTGACAGTGACGTCGGAGTGGCAGGCTATGACCCCGCAGCTGAATAACATTGCGTTCAAGTTCCCCACGTCACCACCCCAGTCACAACCAGAGGCGCCTCAGCCCACCGTCTGTCTCTATGACCAGGTAGGTACACTCAGAGACATAGAAACAGTTTATACATACACTCACACACCTATCCTCACTTTGACACCTCCGCTATTCATCATCATCATTTTTGGCCTTGCGTCTGTTTTCCATGTAGCATTGGTCTGATGGGGTCACCTGAGGGCACTCTTCCATCTTGCTCAACTCCTGCCGGCACTCTGTTAACACCTGTAGATCTTAGGTTAACACACACCACCTCTTGCCATGTCTTCGCAGGTCTACCTCTCTGTCAGTGGGTCAGCACCTCAAGCAACTCCCTTAATCCATCTTCTCCCTAATTCCAAACCATCTCAGTGTCTTTTTTACTTTCTTCCTGGTGCTCTCTACTCCCAGACGTATTTTCTGTTCTTCTAAGGATATCCCCTCATCCAGCTTTGCACTACAAATTTATCGGATCATTTTCATGTAATTTTGTTCTAGTCTTTCTATAGCCTCCTCTTTTTATCTCTATGTATCACTGCCGTACAATATAACACTCCTAACACAGGTATAACCGCTGACTTTCTCGTGTTAAACACATGGCTACGAATTTCAAGCAGAGAGTGAGACTTGTAGCGTCAAAGCATCTGCCATACAATCATTTCTCCGGTAACTATGTATGTGGAGGCTGGGGTGGATGGGTGTGTGGGAGGGTATGGGGGAATGTAAGAGGTATGTAAGCGCCGGAATGGTGTGACTGCCATCTATTGCCTTAGAATAATAGCGGTAGATGATGATTAGCCTAACTGGGCATCCAGACGTACATCTGGTTTACAGATGCTTGAGTATAAGTTTATACGTCAACCATGATTGTAAGAACGCTCAGTCTTGTTCTTTGCCTTCCCCTAATGCCTGCCGTCTCCCTAGCTCGTCAGTGTCAATGAGGAAGAGTGAACAGTAAAACCCTCATTATGGAGCACAGCAGAACTCACGCGACACTAAGACTCAGACACAGCATCAGCGGTGTAGGGAACGAATGAGATAACGCCATAAGGGCAGCTGTTTTCCTGCAGTCGACAGGTCTGTTGGGTCAGGCAGATTGGGATTGCACAGCAGCTGCAACAACAACAGCTTCATTTATACTCGTTCACTTAACTCGCCCTCATCATGCCTTAGGAAAACTACCTCACCAAGACACACTGAGCCCACCACCTGACCACTCATCCTCATTCCTCATCCCCCTCCCCGTAAGTTTCCCTCATTATTCCCTCTCACAAATCCCTCATTTTTACCTATCCCACTTGTCCGTCACCTTCCCTTCTCTCATCTCCTCCTCCTCCTTCTTCCCTCTCCACAGGATCCGCCGTGTGAGGGAGACTTCTGTTCGTGCACCTACGTTGTTGAGGTGGGGCTGGGCGAGACAGTGGAGTTTGTTCTCATTGATGAGGGTAAGATGGTGACTGCCAACCATCCCTTCCATCTCCACGGCCACAGCTACCATGTCGTCGCTATGGGCAAGCTTGGCAGGTCAGTCAAAAAGATATTAGCAAGTGAGTCAGTTTTTAAAAATATATATGAATCACGAATCAGAGCATATTTGTCAGATTCAAAAGCATAAACATACTGTCAGGTGCGTTAATATAAAGAACATATTCTCATCGAACCATGGCAACACAATAAAAAATCTGCTCCATGTAAACCCCATGCTAGCCTGGGACAGACATTTATGTGGCCACAGTGCTATTTCCTTACGTTCTCTCTCAGATGCCTGGATCGTGCTGAGGTTCCCATAAGACCTTTACTGAGTCACTCACAATTACTCTTACTTCAGCACACTAAATTTCCACCTGTACAGTAGCCTACATATATCTCATCTGATTTTTGTCATTTCTCCACATTTTGGACTTTCGTCACCTAGAACAGCTGTTTTATTTTGAAGGCATTCCCATCAAAAGAAAACTGTTATGTAATATGATGTATGGAGGAGTTAGTAGAATGGGGAATAATTCTGAAAGGGATGACCTCATGTCAAGGCAGCTACTCAAAGGATGCAGCGTGGAACAGTTGAAATATAGCAAATACGTCGATATCACATAACAAACTACTTACGTAGAAGGTAAAGTTGGTCTAAACAATAAAATATGATCACAACACAAGCTATAATCTTGTAAGGGACGATCTTTTGTTTAGGTCACCGCTCAGAATATTCAAAACATCAATACCACAAGAGAAAGCATCGACGTAGAATGGAAAGTTGGCTCCAAAATTGAAAAAAGGAACAAAACTCAAACCTTTATTTCCTCTTGCATGAATGCACCATAATCCAAGTTCTTCCAATCATTCCCACGCTCTGGCCCTGTACTGACTGGAAAATAAGAGAAATTTACTGAATAATATTGAAAGACAGCGCTGCCAGGCCATCAAATAACCTTGATCCATGTTCTAGGTGGGACAGGAGACTTAATTCACCTCTTCCTTTGCTATTTATTTGTCATGTTACACCTCGGCATTGTCTTGTTTTAATAATGCTTTAGTATTAACGCAGATAGCATCAGTAACGTGCAAGAGGATAAGTAAATGTTGTGTGCAAAATATATCGCTTAGGAGGAGATGCTGCAAAACCTCAATACCCTTACTCTCTTTCCCGGCGCTACAGCTCTACGTCCAAGGATGAGGTGGCCGCCCTGGATGCTGCAGGGGGTATCACGCGGAAGCTGCAGAACGCTATCAAGAAGGACACCGTCAATATTCCCGACGGAGGCTACACCATCGTCAGGTTCACCGCTGACAACCCTGGTAGGCTGTTATCAACATAATTACTCATCAGTATCATTTACAGCATCAGTATCTTTGTGTATCATAAACATTTTCATAATTAACATGATCATCATCATGAGCAACATTATAACCCAGGTATGGCGTCCAGACATCGTAATGGTGACGCGAGATTTAGCTTTTGTGCACCGCTTGACTAAAAAAAATAAATAAATAAATAAATTAAAAAAAAATGTCTCCCCAAACCTGACAAAAATCGTCTGTGTTTATAGACTGACTGGCTAGAAAAATACTGTACATACACCTGAGCCATAGGCTTCAAGAATCTCTCAAAACTTCGATGGAGACCTATACAATGTTTTTATAGCCCAAAAAGTGTAAAAAGGCGGACGAGTACCAAAGGACTGACGCAAAACCACTAGACACAAAAACAACCATCCACATACAGGCACGTGTTTTATTCACCTCTGACCGCATCTTCATTATCAGTCAAGTTAGATCTCACTGAGCCCTCTTGTCTGTAAGTTCTGTGATTCGTTAGTTTCATATGAGTAGAAATCAAATCAAATAAATGTGCTTACTTTAGCATATTACTGAAAATACTTACAAATATTATCTCTAGTATCAGATTGTGTTCAGTTAGGTTAGGCTAGTTTGATCATGAAAAAAGAAAAAACTGAGTGCCAAATCCGCGAGAAAAAAAGATGTATTTTGTCATCACAGAATACTTTTTTTTTTTTTCGCTATATTTCGGACAAGATTTTCGTTTTCTGTGGCTTATTTCACGTAGCTACGGGTCTCCGTATTTTCCATTGCACTTCTTCTTGACTGTCATCCTATAGCTAGTGTTAATCTCATGCTACACCTCAGCATTCAGTACAAACAGATGCCAGTTTTTGGCCAAGTAAAAGTGAGGGAAATATAATATGTTTACGTATTTTTCAGGTTGGTGGGCGATGCACTGTCATTTGGTGTTCCACTCTGAGATGGGCATGGTGGGTGTACTGCACGAGGGCCAGCCAAGTGACCTGCCTCCAGTACCTCAAGGCTTCCCCACCTGCGGGAACTATTTGCCTGACCTCTAGACACACACAAACACACACACACACACACACACACACACACACACACACACACACACACACAAATTACACTGATGGCACACATAGACAACAACACACACGCATTGAAAACTGATAAACGAACTGTAATCTCTGGACTGCTCATGCAAGAAGCCATAAGGAGGTAGCTGTCTATGCACATTTAAGCCTTCTATAAACGGTCCTGGAGGGCAATTGCTATGTAAAGAGAAGGAACACTGCAATTTATACCTGTAGGGGTAATCTGTCCCCATCCTGTGCCAAACACATGGGTATAGGTGTGGAAGGCCCTTTATGTAGATCAGAAGTTAATGTGGAAAGTAATTCTCTTGGAACTATTGTGTTTATAAAGGATAAAGTCTATGTACACCACCTATGGATAATTGACAGGGTGTGAACATGTGAGAATACCTGTTATGGTAAATTATGACTTCCTCTTCGTAGTGAAATCGAGCCCAGGTCTAGATGCTTGATGGATGTGTTATCAAATCTACTATAGGAGGAATCGGTAACATTGATGAAAGACATGTATGGACAAATATAGAGATACATATTATAAGATGTATCAGAATGTAAGGAACACACAGTACCAGACATGATGAAAAATTCTTCTAGGCATTATAAGAACGTGGATTGCACTATTTTTTTTTTCTAATAATTTACTTAAACCAGTTACAGGCCTCAAGCGTGCACTGCCTGAACGCCCTCGCACTCAGAAATTCTAACGATCTAAAACACTTCGAGCAACCCGAGCTAAACTTTATATTTATTGTTTATCAAGGGAAAAAATTAAGAATTCGTACAAGTAGTTGTTCCTTCATCTGAAAGGCAAACAGAATTTGATGAAAGAGAAAGGGAGAAGCGGTTTTCCATGGCCAACCCAGGAGGAAATTTACGTGACAGTGCTTGAGCAACTAAAATTAGCGTCATAATTTACACTGTGTCCTGCTTTGCTCAACCACTCCCAGCCTTGACTTTGCCGCTGATGAAAAATATTGAGCAAATTTTCTTGACTGTTTCCAAAGTAATGAGAGCACGCGCGCGCTCAGTAATGGTTACACTGTTATTGTAGTTAAGTGAGTACAAAAAACGTAGTGATGCGAGTCCATGTGCTTATATCGCTTCGACCTTTTTCCTATCGTTTTTGGAAGTGTGCCGCCCCTACTTCCTGATACGTTTTATAAAATGTTTTAGACTTGCTTCATTTATTTTAAAGCGTGAACAAAAGAGTTACGAAAGTTTTTCTCTAAGTTATTCAACAGAGAAGACCGTCGTAGCAGTGAAGGGATTAATGAAGGTTCTTGCCAACCCATCACTGTTTGAACCGTCTCTTCTGAGCTGACTAAAACTGTCTGGAGATAATACCTAGAAGGAGCACTCAGACAGCAACAAACTGTGTCAAACAACAGGTAAAAGAGAGCAAATTTGACCATGAATTGTGTCTTTGCCCTTTGACCGATTGTTCTCAGACTTGACCCTTGCTTAACCCTCAACCCTTTCACTAAGATCTAAATTGGATTAAAAGTATTTAGGCTGACCTTTGGCTGACGTAAGAGCCTTCCACCAAGAGGGAGCGGAAAGAAAAATGAAACAGAGTCGAAATTTTGACCTTGTCCGTTGACCCTCACCTTTGCTCGATTGTTGTTGACCCTCAGCCCTTCCGCCAGGTTTAGTCGAAATCGGATGAAAACTGTAAAGCTGACCTATTCAAAACCTATAACATATGAACTTTTTCGCACCGAGAATGAAACCCTTTTGTGGGGAAAAAAATCGAAGGTGAACTAGGTCTCTGAAAAAAAGGAAAAAAAAATAGTGTTTTTAGCAGGCTGTGTTTTAGTATTTGGCAATATGTCGTTGTTGCTTTCGGGGTTGTTTTTATGTACAAAGAAGCTCAAGGACCAAGACAAGAGGCCTACAAAAAGTTAAAACCTCTTTGTTTGGGACTTATTTAAGATTTATTTTGTTAAGGCTAATGGACATATTGGAACCATCCTGCACAGAGTACTTACGGGCTGTGATGTTTTTATTAGTAAGTTTATGTTAGTGAATTAGCGTATTGCGTGTCCCTTAATGTGCTGCAATTACTTCAGGAGAATTCTGAAGTGAGTCTAAGATGCAAATGTTATATGAACGTGTCAAATTAGCGGCGGTTGTCGAGTAAAAGGAATTTGAGTCTGAATGGTGTGAATGGGAAATGCATCCATTCCTATCAGGTGTTGCCAGTTCTACTCTATATCGCTCTATTTTTACTGTGAATAACCCAAACAAGAATCAAGACGCATGCTATGATCTTCCAAACGTTGCGTGTATCTGTGTAGGTTTCATATATGCGTGTATGTTGATTACGACATGTAGAATTAATCTGAAAGTTGAAGTTACAGATTACAAGGTTTTTCAAAGGCATGGCATCACTAGTACTCATATCATTGCCACTCGACTACACTGCAATTTTTAAGCCAGTCGGAGTAAGCGTCGATGTGAAATTATGAGGAAGGTGAGTCAACGCGAAGGAACTGTGTCGCTGCTTTCCACTGAGCATTAACTTTGTATACCTGTCACTTTTACCTGAAGCACAAGGTAAATGAGAATGACGCGTGATTAGCTCTTGCTTTGTCCTTCGTGTTTATATTCCCATTGTTTGTTTGGATGATCTGAGGAACAAGGTAAATGATATCCATGCATGATTTAATTGTCACTGTTCTCTCTGCTTTTTTATTTCGTATTTACATTTAGTCCTCTCGGCTCTGGGAACGGACTAGATAGTTTGTTCCCTGAGGGCCAACATCTCTCCTTTTGCTTTACAACATAATAAATACATGAAAAAGAAAAAATACTGCCTTTTAATAAGTTCTCAATTCAGGCGGTTTACTGATAAGATAAAATAGCTTCGCCACTTCTTATCAGTGAAGTACCATTTATTTTTGTCCTTGCTGCCTTCAAGAGATGTTATTCACCGAGAGACACAGAGAGTGAGGAGTTAGATACATCCTTCACCCCTCCCGGTACAAGAGATGAATAAAAGTGTCGGGAAAAATGAAAAATGGTAGTGTGAATAAAAGGCAATACAAGTCACTGGAATGAAGGTGTTAATTTTCTGATTGCCAGGCTATGTCAGAATGAATAATCCTGTGTCAGCGTAGGTCGTATACCCTTGTTTCTTTATTAGCGGTAAAGGGATTGATAAAGATAAATGTAATCCCTATGACTGAATCTTTCTCATCTGTAGCCGCACATAGAACGTGTCAGTAAACTATATACGCACTATCATGTTAGCTCATTGCGTCTCTCTCTCTCTCTCTCTCTCTCTCTCTCTCACGCGCGCGCACACACACACACACACACGCACACACACACACACACACACACACGCATGCATAATATGAAGCAAGTAATCACCTAAAATCCT
>JAGKTI010001872.1:4929-24072 GCA_018397915.1 Birgus latro | reverse complement strand
ACACACACACACACACACACACACACACACACACACACACACACACACACACACGCATGCATAATATGAAGCAAGTAATCACCTAAAATCCTAATCCCCACAAAATTAAGGAATAAAATGGTAAAGTAAGGAATATCGATTTTATAAACTGACGTTAATAAACCAGACAGGTATATGCAACGAAATAAATTAAAAACAGGTGCCCTCTCTCCTCATTTTGCAATATAAAAGAAATACATTAAATTAAATAAGCGAGCAATCAAGAATTCGGTATCTCTTATTTGGAATACTCTCTGGGCTCGAGTGACAGACTGGGGACATAATAGAGTGTGCGTAGTGTGTGTGTGTGTGTGTGTGTGTGTGTGTGTAAAGCAGTGACGACTTCTTAAAACTATGATGTGAATTTAATTTCACTTATGCTGCTGTCAGACGATTTTGTTACGCGCTGGAGAAACCCACTTGTAATGAGGGGATTGCAGGCAGTTTCCAGTACACTTATCACAGCCTCCTGTCTCTCCCCGAATTGAATATAATCGTCTGAAGTAGAATATTAAATACGTCAATGGACTGGAGAAGATAAATACTGGCACAGCATGGCCAAGTGGAGAGCCATACATGTCTTGGGATGACTTTGCCTCCCTCCCCCAGCTGGGCCTCGAGATCTTTGAGGACCAGCTGCGCCATTACGAGGGCTTGGCGCCAGAGGAGGCTGGCGAGCTTGAGTATGCCAGAGGGGACTTTCGGCGGGCATTGCTCTCTTACACCGAGCTGCGCCAGGCGTCCCTCCAGGCTGTTACCGGCCCCGAGGAGTATCGTATCCTCTCCTACACCCTCGGGGCCGTGAAGTCCCATCTAGCCGCCGGTCCTGAATCTGACTCCGACTCCGACTCCAGCGACTCTACAGCCTAACCTGCCAACCGTTCTCTCTCCACTGCCTACCAGCCGTACTGCTCCTGTTCTGTCTCTGTGCTACTGTTGTAGGGAACTAGCATAAAACTGAAATTGTATATACAGTATAATGAACTGATAATGTGTATCTATTTTTGTTTGGCTTAATGGCCTACCATATGGCCGATAACCATTAAACCGAAAGAAACAAAAAATCAGTAGATCTACGGGAGTCACACATACCTTTAGAGACACGTTTTTACTTGGAATGTGTTATTATTTAGTTTTCTCATTAAAGTGTTTAGATATAGGAATATTATGTTAATGAGGTTCACTATACCCACTGACATTATGAATAACGCTATTTACTGTTGGTTTATACATCTAACCTGAGAGGGAAATGAAAATATTCAAGACACAATACGTTTTTATTTCCTTTCCTGACTTACCAAACTTTTCGAAACATATGAAATCATGAAAAAGGTAATCGTTGTTGCATTATTAGACTGCTGCAAAACATAATCCATGCATAAAATGAGTCCAGTTATCATTGTAGAAAGCAAACACTACAGGATGATGAAGACTTACTGTCGTTTGGCCAATGACCTTTGATGTGGAGGCAAAAGATATTCTCAGTTGTTGTTACTACGTATAGGGATTTTATACGTTATGTACCCCTTCATGCCTGGAAGAAACGAGGAAAACATAATAGGGAAGAGTATGTTAGCCCTGAAGACTACAGCCCTTCTACCATCCTTCTGGGAACACAACCACTTCGGTATTTAGTACAGTTACTTGTATTACAACCTGTTAAGTATAGGTTCTTTGCAGCTAATGATGTAGAAATTCATTCACATAAATCGTACAAATAATAATGTAACCTTTTGACAGCTTTAGAGTTTTACATAGAGGCATTACACAAACAGGTAAAGGCATATTCAGGTTGCCTAACTCTCCAACAATACAGTGCCTCAGTCTGTTGTCATTTGTAGACGATACTCCCGATACCAGCACCATCTCTTGTTCTGAGTGTGCGTGCGTGCATACGTGTGTTACTTACTGTTAGGATCCCAGTTAGTGCGATAACAGTTTATTTTTGAGGTTTCCTATCTTCCTTGTAGGGTCTTTGGTCACAGCGGAACTGATCCTCTGGCCTCCCCACCTTACCCACCTGAACACCGTCACTTTCCACATCCGTCCAAGCCATGCCGCCACACCCAGCACTACCAGTCAGACAATTCATACATTACATTTGGTGGAATACTAACATGAGAGTGTTATTTTAGAAATATAAACAAGAAAAATAACATAGCATAATGCCTGTCTGCAAATCTTAAAATGTACTGTATATTTTTAATCATCTTTTTCACATACTGTACTTTTAACCTATAATTTTTCGCAGTAACCGTTCACACTCCAGAGGCCCCAGAATGATTAGAAACAGAGAAGAATCCACATAATGTATTGTACCTGAATGAGTTCCCAGCTGTCTTGGTTAATGTTTTCCATTCACATGTGTGCCAGGACAAAACTGGCCAAGCAGAGGACCTAAAGCGATAAGAAACGTTTCAGGAATATTAAGACGTTTCATTGGCATATCCTAACCTGAGACACGGACGCGTATGGGTGTGTTCAGAGTTCATTCACTATTGTTATTTTCTAGCATAACACTAATGAAGGTGCATGGCACATAGAGCCACATTAGCTCACTGAATTTCATCTACAACTAGGCAAACACAAGGAAAACAAAGATGAAAGTGGACCTGGTGTACCTGAATCATGAAATGTAAGATGAACACGATATCTGGAATTCCTGACCACTCTTCCTTCAACAAAAAATATGCTTCAGTATGTAGCCATGGCGCAATGCTTGCCACTGCTGTAGAATATGTATCAGGGTAGCAAGAAGCATCAAACATCTATACCCTTTTTGCCTTAACTTGGCCCAAATTTTCGTCCAAACGCGTCTTGTTTCATGTATCTCAGTGGAAGAAAAAAAAAAGACTTACGGCTACATCCTTTCCGTAACACTTCTTCGTGACTAGCATCACGCTCTAGTATTAATCTATTACTACAACTCAGAATGCAAGATGGAGAGATGTCACTTTTAGGCCAAGTTAGGGTAAAAGAGGTATAGTTACCGTCACCGACACAGGTATAAATGCAAAGGTAAATGGGAATGTGAGTGTGTAGATGCCATGATTAGTAGGTGACCTCGACGTAGTTCCCTTTACATCTCTCTCAGGTGGCGTGGTGGTGGAGGTGTCAGGTCAGCGCTATCCTGGTTGTGTTGGGCATCAGCACGCCACACAAGCCACCCCCTGTTGACAATCATAATGGTGAAAATCAAAATAAATGAATAAATAAATACATTCTATCTCGTGCACGGGCAAGAATATTACATGAGGAATCTGCGAGTATTTGTCTGAAATTACCCACCATATAATCCTTTTTTGGGTCTTATGGCGAACGTAGGAGCCCGGGGCTAGGCTATTCAAATCTTGTATTTAAGAAAAAAGTGAGTAGCACCATTTAACTCGCCTGGAGAAGTTTCCGAACCCCTTGCAGTTAAGTGTAGTCGGATTGGAGGGTCGATGTGGCTAATAACCAAGGAGACTCTAAAATTTTGAACCAGTGGAAAATATACTTACCAAAATATGAGTCTTCAAACTACAGTAGGATGGTGGGTCAGAATTAATAAAAACTCCAAGCTTATCCAGGTACATAAGACAGGCACATGACAATCTTTAATCGTTCATAACATTGTACAGTCCCGAGGAGTTTCCCACATGTTATCAGGAGTTGCTTAGACCATTTCATATCTTCAGTATTCTTGAAATTATCTTCTTCAGCTTCACGTCTACGTCCTTGGGCTTCTTCTTCATCTCTTACAATTTGATAACCAAATGGCTTACTGGAACAGGGAATAGACATATGCTTACTTCCTGACACTGTGAATCATGTAGTTCCGTGAATATCCATTAGTTTATCGAAAATATAACAAATAGTATCAGCTGAGAAGAGCAACAATCTTGGGACATAAACCATTTAGCAGCAGCGGTTATATTATTGAAGTTATAATGCAACAACTGAGCAGCTGACATGCTGTACGCATCAATATTTAAGTGCAGTCTTCCTGCTTGACGCCAGATGCAGAAGTACCTGACTGGCGCTGATGATTGTTGAGCTGTAAGTGGAGTGGCGCAGGCAGGCAACCAACTGCCTAATACGTGTTCAGTTCTCCCGTCGTGGTGTTGCCTAAAATAGGATATGACAGCCTCCACTCAGTGATGGTACTTTGGAGATCAAGGATGTGATATATTCAATGGCACGTATGGGTTGATTAGGCTATATAAAATGAGAAATAGTGATTAATGCACTTATGGACTTTTACTCAATGATATAAATAAAAGTAATATTGGATCTTTCAACTGTTATATTCAATGCAAGTTTTTTTTTCTTAGAAAAATGCAATTAGAAATATTCATGGGCCAGTCAACACTTTGCATTTAGTAAGTCTGTGGATGCCATTTCATATTTATTTTCATAAATGTATCGATTTATTGTTATTTTTCTATAAAATACGAGAAAAAGCCTCCAGTGATACTAATACAGCGATATTTCTACTGAGTAACTCTGATGTCTATGCCGATACGAAAGTATCTATTGATACATATCACCGATACATGAAGTCTATCGAGAAACTGCTCATCTTTGCCTGTATACCATGCAAGGCTTTAAAGATATGAATCATCCATATTATGAGCACTCTTCCTCTAAATTCAGTAAAGTTTGACACGCCATAGCCCTGTCCACTAACTGCGGGGAGGAATTTGTAACACCTTCATAGCTTCCCTAATGAAACCACTCATACACACCTTTGCTGTCGACATAAGGTTTTATTCTTTACCTTGTCTCTTTGAATATCAGTCTCCATTTAATACTTAAGGATTTTCTCTGTTATATTTTAGGTTAATCAACTGACGTCTTATCAAGTCTGCCATCTCCCTATTTTTTGACTTTCTTATGTTCAGATTCATTAACGCTTCCACTACCTTTATCAAATCTGAACACAGTCTTCCTTTTTTTTTTTTTTTTCTGTTGGTTTAGGAGTCTCAAACTTGAATCGCACCCCCGGTAGAAATATTAAGTACGTGTTCGTGGTATACGTTTTTATATCTCTGAGCCGTATCAGTTCAACAGGTGGTGTGTACAGACGCTGTCACACATACGCATAGCCACTGAATCATTTCAACCTCCACACGCATCTTTCATCTAACCGACATCTTTTCCTTATTCAAAGTTCATTATAATTTGAAAGGATTAAAATCAAACTATTACACTTCCCCGAAGGCAGGGCTGGGTCGGTGATCTGTTGCAATTACAGTAACTCTACTCTTTTCACTTTACCTTGGCCTAAAACTGCCAACCTTTCTTCTTCAGTACTGGATTATAACAATAGATTAACACTAGAATATGATGCTCGTCACGAAGAAGTGCTACTAAAAGGGTGTAGAACCACAGTATCATCTTTTTCTACTACGAGCCACGTGAAATAACCTGCTAAAGGATTAATATTTGAGACAAGCTAAAGTGAATGAACTAAAGTGAATAATTATTTTTGGATATAACTGGTCAAGCTATGTTCTTTTCAAAGGTAACAAATCAGATTACTGTTTTTTATGTAATCCAGTGAAGTAAAACACACACACACACACACACACACACACACACACACACACACACACACACACACACACTCACACTCCATGTTAGTATATATATATAGATAGATAGATAACATGAACGTAAACCTCGAGGCTAAGGCTGAAAGCAAGTGAGAGGAGCGGATATTTCTTGACGCAGGAGCGGGATGTTATTTCCCTCCTTGGCACTGTGAATGAGGCCCTACGAGAACATGGTGCCCTCTGGTTCATGGGTCCACTCCTCTGGGAGAGATCAAAATATCGCACATTGGACAGAGTGAGGGGTACGCATACAGCCTCCACAGGGAAGCAGTAACGCTGGAGAGAGTTAATGACTGTCTCTGATGATTGGTCAGTAATGGGCAGTTTGATGTGGGTGCGCGCGGGCTAACACACACAAAACACATACACACACACATACACACACACACACAGTGAGAGAGAGAGAGAGCACAAGATAAGAGTTACGCCTAACCCTATTCATTTTGTTACTGAATAGCATAAAAACACGCCATTTAGACTGAATACAGGTTCACACAGCATACTTCAATTGTGACAGACATTGCGTAATGGGTTTTAATTTTATTCACCTGTAAAAGTAATGCACAAAATACATTAGTAGAAGAACGCATTTTAACCAGTGACTAGAAAAGCGTTTCCAGATATATTCTTACCTAAAAAGACCATTGAAGAAAGCCATCCCTTCTGTGCTGAAGTCATACGCAGATCACATTCTGCTGCCGGCATCAGGATGGACACACACAGGATGCCGATGGGATCACTGACATATGCTAATCCTCCTACGATGACCAGGATATAGTGAAATAATCCATACCCTGCAAAGAGAGAGTGTGTTACGTATATATGAAGAAAGTGAGAGAGGTATTGTAACTCTTGGCCGGTAATTTAGATGTATTCTTGTACTGTATGATAGATCAGACGAAAGCTACTGTTTATCATTACAGATTATCAGACTGTTGCACAGCTTGAAATGACTGAAAGAGTACAGTAGGTGACACTGCTACTAGTACATCAGTGTATGTGCTTAGACCAGACAGTTCGGTACGGAGGCATGGCGGGCCACTCACACAGAAATGAGTGGATATTTCACAGTCAACGTTTCAGATATCAGTAACCCCGAATCGCTGGGTGCCATATATGTACTGTGGAGAAAACCTAGGTTGATATTTTGGGTGATGTATATGTTCTGTACCAGGTTTCTAGCCACAGACTGAAACTGTTTGACGGTTTTTTGTGAGTTCAAGCTCCAGATGAGCCTGGGGCCACAACATCAGCAACAACAACAATTACTACAACAACTCACCATTAAATCTCCGTTACACAGCACTCACTCACCCGTGGCACAGAGGGCGTCGCCGTAGCTCACACTCTCGCCTCCATCAGCTCCGTCTGGCCAAAAACAAGCAGACAATTAAACGTCTTGTTCATTCAGATGACGTATTTGTATTGCATTCTTTCTATCACCAGGTTATTTTATTCAGCTTAGGACACACCTCTAGTAGTGAGTGGGTAATTGAGAGTTAAATCTATTAGAGTACCAAAGAAAACAAGTAGCATTAGAACCTTTCGAGGCTGTTTGTTACAGAGGACTATGACTACGATATCTGATTCTATGAGGTGAAGACAAGAATAACAATTCAAGGTGACTCATCTCTGCCCATCAAACCTCCAACCCAAGCCGGCACAAAAAAAATAAGTTAGAAATACCGCCATGAAGCACTGAAAAACTGTCATAGGAATTTAATAGGAAAGACTGAAAATAATACTGGATTCTACACCATTACTTAATCTGCAAGGGAGAACTAATATCAATGGTATTTGGTAACAATATTGCTGATGTATTAGCGGAGGTACAAGCACACCTACGTGGATTCAATAAGCCCACTCAACTCCTGCCTCTGTACAGCAGCGTTGTTCGCCCCTGCATACGGTCTACAAATATAGAGTCAAAAGCTTTTCCTCTCATCACTGTCTCCTTCCTAGTCTCCTTCTAGTGACTCCTTACAGCCGTAGTGTATGTCTGTCTCTTCTATTTCTACTATGCTGGTCAATTTCATTGCGAAGTCTCTGCTTGTCTTCAGTCCCATTACGGAGGGCACGCAACACCTGTCTACTACCACATTCTTATCTGCTTTCCTTACAAATCTCAAATATAAGAGAGATTCGACAGTTTCTTTTTCATGACTGATACTGAGTACCTATGAGACTCTCTTCATTAGCCTGTTTTCTGCACTGCTTTTAACTTTTGGTCTCGTAAACACAGTGTCTCCTGGCATATTGAAATGAATGATTATGAATTTGGCTTTCCTCTTTGTTTGATTTTTTTATTTTATCTAAACGGGACAAGATTTACAAACTCTCAGCCTTGGATTCATTATTGCTCTTGAAGAAATGATGCAGACTTGACTCACCTTTAATCACATGCCTTTCTCTTCACCTTTTAATAATAATCTACTTCATACATCACAACACACAGTTATACAGAGGGATCCTTCTTTTAGAACCCTTAAATTGTCCATGTTCTCGCCCATTATGCCATAAAATATTGTCACATGTGGCTGCTTTTACCCCAGCCTTACAGTAACTCACACGCTAGCATTATAATCGTCACACACACACACACACACACACACACACATACACACACAGACTAACATTTCTGCTGCGGTACTAATAGATTGTACTTCGATGAATTTTTGTTATAAATGATTTAATAGGAACTGAAGCTGGACTCCCTTGCGGACCCCTGTATTGAGGAGAGCGATCCCCCGGCCCTCTCCTTCCCTCCCTGTCCACATAATGTTTCAACATTACATAAAACAAAGTGACGTCATGCTCCCACTTAAGAACTCACCATATAAGAGTTTGTCCATGGCAAATCTGATGTGTTCTACTGGAAGCTGAACTAAACGCCAAAGTCAAATAATTATTCCCGTCTAAAAATTTGCTGAAAACTGCTAGCACAAAAGAAATCCAAGATATGTAGCAGCTGTAGTGGTTGTAACTCCAGGTTCATCTGAATGTGAACCAGGCAGATTACTGGCTGAAGTTGTTCCTCCTCCCGCTCCTGTATTTCACCATCCTTCTTTCAAGTGATAGGGAGTTGAGGGGCGTTGGCAAATAAGGCAAGGGAGCCGCCAGTTAAGTCACTGCCACAGCTCGAAGGCATCCTCTGTCAGCACCTCCAAGGTGTGTAATAAGAATAAACAATGATGAGAGTCTCACCTTGAACACTGACTGTCTACATGCGCTCTTCTCCATAACTGTACTTCACATAGCGACGTGTTTAAGGCCATGATACACTGGACATTGAGAACAATTGGTCAAAGGTCAAGGTCACATGGAAAAGTCTAAGGTTATGGTCAAAGGGCAAGGTCAACTAAACTTTTGACCTGATTTGAACCATCCTTGGAGGAAGTGTTAGGAGACATACACGACTGACGGCAGTAAATTTGGAGAACAACCAGTCAGAGGTTAAGGTCACAAGCCATGGTTAGATTCCGACCCTTAATTCCTGTGTCTGAATAAAACTGCTTACACAGTTTTGATCTGATTTAAGCTGAGGATCGCCTTGGAGTTAGACATAATACTTTTGAAAACAGTAGATCAAAGGTGAACGTCAAATGGCAAGGTCAAATTAAGCAATTGTTTTCAGATGTAGACTAAACTTTTTGGACGGGTTCTGCTTAAGAAAAGGATAAAAAGATTCGATTTTGAGAACAATCATTAAGAGGTCAAAGTCACAAGGAAATGGCAGAGGCCGAGGTCACTGCGGAAGTCAACTCAGGCTTGTGAATCAAAGTTGGTGGAAGAATTAAGGGTCAAGCAAGAAGGATGTAATTTGATTTTTAGAGTAATCTTTCTGAGGTCAACGTCACAGGGCAAAGACAAATATTCAGCCCTTAGAACAGTTGGTGGGCGGGGGTGTCCTACTCTGAGTGCTCCTTGTTTATCTCTTAACTGCAATAGATCTCCCCCAAATCTGAATACAGTCGTCTGGAGGAAGCAAGAATGTGTCAGTAGAAATACATCACCGGGTTCAGGGCGTTAAGCTTCATCATGTCACACCCAGAACTGAAATTCAATGTACAGTGACACCCGAAACAAATCTGCTCTTATTCCCCCACAAGCCAAAAACGATCCATCCTGTCAAAGTGCGTGTGTGTGTGTGTGTGTGTGTGTGTGTGTGTGTGTGTGTGTGTGTGTGTCTTACTCTTGTCCTTGTGGCTGGGGTCGGGATCTCCGTACTCTAAGGCTACGATGTCTCTGCTCTCCTCACCGATGGTTCCGTAATTCATGTTGCGTCCGTTTTAAGTCCGTCTTGATGCTGGAGAGGGACGTCTTCTTGCGGTGGCACCAGAGCACCTATACGGAGAACCTATTCTGATGCACAAATGCCTCTCAACTCCCTCCCCTACCTTCCGAAAGGGGAATGGTGGACGGAAGCATTAGTTTTCTGCGGTCCACTGGGTTCACGTCTAGATGAGCCAGCGGTAATAACCCCTCCTACTGGCCGCCGTCTCCCTCAGTGTGCAAACAGTAAATAATGCAGGCAGGCAAGCAAACACCGGTGCCTTTGTGAACTGTCTCTATTAATTTTTATTTGACCTTCAGTGACTGTGTGACTGTGTTCATCTTGGACTCACCTGACGATGAGCAAAGACAGATTTTCTTTACCTGTATATAAACTTTGCATCTCGCTCTCAGTGGACAGTGCACATTTGACTGTCTCTTACAATCTCATTAATATGATGTAATGTTCAACTGCCACTTTGTCTTAGATATTCACTCAGTGTAAACTTGGAAATACTTTCAGTGTAAAGGCTGACTCAGTTTTCAAATTAGGGTTTACCTACCAGTGGCCTCTTCGTTTTGGTAATTCGGATATGCAGTCATGGAAGTTGAAAGGCAACGCTTTTTTATTTTTTCTTATAGAGCTAATTAACTTGCCGTTATTGTTCAACGGTACTAAAAATAAAGTGAATTGCTTATACTCGTCTAAGATATACTGCTTTATTTTCTGGCTAATACAGATTTAGGTAGTTCATTCACTTTAACTTGGCGCAGATTTTTATCCTTTTACAGCTTTTTTCATCCAGCTCATTGGCAGAAAAAGACGGCGCTATGGCTCTGCACCCTGCACCCTTTCTGTAGCACTTCTTCGTGACTAGCATCATATTTTAGTGTTTATCTCTTCTAATAGCTCAATATTCAGTATGGAGGGATGGCAATTTTAGACCAAGATAACGTGAACAGAGTATAGCTGCAAGGTACATTCTCCCGGTAATATAGAGCTATCAACTCATCTCTGGCTACACGTATGATGGGGTGAGAGCTGCAATCACCTGGGAAGGAAGTGAATTACTGGTTGCACACTCGCTGAGACGTAGTGATCGATTCAACCTTACGTTACTAAATCTTACATTACTACTGGTCGGATCTTACGGGTGTGGTGAGAGCTACAGTGAAGGCGCTACGTAATCTTAACACTATCAACGAACAATTCTAAGCAACTTATTCAACGTACAGTATTATTCCAAACGTACGATATAACCACACAGTGCTGCTCATTGCTGCTGGCTCGTTTCTTGCTGACGGGTTGGATCGGAGGGATGTGGAGAAGGTGATGTATGGGAAGGTGGTAATTACAGGTGGGGCTTTAGCGGATGGTTAGGGGAGGTTGGGAGAAGGAAGCGGCAGAAATAACGAAGGGTGTAGGAAGATAGGGAATAGTATGTGTTGTGTAGGTGGTGCCAAGACACAGCAAACCCGTCCCCGGCAGTCATTTTAGTGCTGACGTATAACAACAACATGATATCTAGTCAAAGATGTCACATATCAAAATTGGAGTAAATCGAGTGAAAATTGACGATTCTATGGCGAATTGATATTTTAGGCCCAAGTCACCTGACATTGACCCCCTTCCGATAACTGGGGGAGTGACCCCCCCTGATGTAATAAGGCATGTTATAGGATGCAGATTTGAAAGATGCACATTTAGGTTTTGGTTTCATATCGATAAGACGAATTTGAAAAGAGTTATGGCGAAAAAACTATTTATTTTTTTATTTTTTTGGCCTACAACCTTGGCCTTGGCCCAATTTGGCCAAAAATTTAATCAGGTGATCAGAAGGTCATAGCCCATCATTCCCGTAATTTTCGCCAAAATCGCACCAGTAGTTTTCTCATAAAGTTGTCAACAGACAGACAGACAAACAGACAAGCAGAGTGAAATCAAAACCGGTGCCCGAGCCCCTCCGGGGCGGGGAGGGGTAATAAATGTGCTGCTTTATTAACAAAAAATCAAAACAAAACTGCATAAACAATCGTAAGAAGAATTATCTTTGTGAAGGTGTAGCGATCTGGGCGCGTGAGTGAGACTGATAGGGAGAGAGTAAATAATAATATGTATGAGTTAGTGAGGTAAAAAAAAAGTTGTTGGTTAAGTATATGGGTGAGTTACGTGTGCAGGTGTGAGCGAGTAGGTATTACTGTGAGCTAGAGTGACTGACTGTGTGAAAGCATGATAAAGTGAGAGCACATGAGTGAAAGTGTGAGACAGTGGGTGATAATAAGCAAATAAGGATGAATGTGATCGAGATAAAATGTGCAAATGATGATGAAGATGGGTGTTAGAGAGAGCTTTAGAGAGAGGTAATGTAAGACTATTTGCGAGGAAGAGTGTAAAGGTAAATGAGAGAGAGAGAGAGAGAGAGAGAGAGAGAGAGAGAGAGAGAGAGAGAGAGAGAGAGAGAGAGAGAGAGAGAGAGAGAGAGAGACACTGCACGAGGGACCACTGTGCAGCGCAAATAGCAACATTCGCAGGAGGGCCCGACAGCAGAGCTGGTTTACCCCTGCCACATCATACATAATGGACCCATCCCCTTACCCGCACCTGACCTGATTAGCTGATCAGACCAAATGAGGGAGAATATCCCCTCAGGGCCGCGTCACCACTTATTCATTCACAATTGCTCTCCAATCCTTCCTATCACGCGCAGCCACTCATCTTTGCTCAACGACATCCCTCTCGCATCCAACGCTCCCTTCACACTGTCCATCCATCCTACGCGTGGTCTTCCTCTCAGTGAAGTGTCCCGAGACAGGACATTTTTAAACAACTTCAATATTTTCATTATTATTGAACAGGTCAAAGTGAAAATTGGTTCTTACTTTCTCCATTTCATTACGGTTCATCCACAATAAAAAATCTTGATGTTGGTCGCCTTCAGCGTTTAAACACAGCTGAACCCAGTGCTCAAAACTAACACATCTTCTATCCAATTTATCTTCTGGGATGGCTGCATTCTCCCTGATAATGTTATGTTTACTTTGTGCCGTGTGGCTGACCCGTTAGCGCCACGGTTCGAATCCTGGTGTGGGCAGCTGGCATCACTCAACTCAGGTGTTTATCCACCTTTTGTGGGTTTGTAGGTAAAATGAGTACTTAGGGGAGCACCTAGGATCATGCAGTGACCTGGCATCTCAGAAAAATGGGTGAAAAACTCCCCACAGTCCCAGGAGAAGTTATGGAGATGAGCACCGCACCAGAGCATCTCGTGGCGTCTGCCCCACCTTAAATTTTTACCTTGTTAAATGTATGAGATTTCTTTAAAAACCCTTTGTGTGTGTGTGTGTGTGTGTTTGTGTGTGTGACCCGATGGACTGCACACCAATTTTGAGTCAAATAAGGTTAACAAAAACACGAGGTCAGCAATCGCGTGTCATAATCACTGGATCAATGCAGTTTACCAAATAATGCCCACGCAGCTCCAGGCAGGTAGGAGATCAGTGTTTTATTTCCGGCATATGTTTCTAATAGTTCAAATGTCGGGAAGTTTCTCAAATGCAGTATATATGACTGACATAGACTGAAGATTGCAAATACAGAGTTTCAATTAAATCTATTGAGTAATAATGGATATACTGGTGTTATTGTGGGGCCTCAAACTCGTCAATCACCTTGTGCAAGGGAGGATACAAGAGTCTACCATGAAGATTGTTTTCTTTGAGATGCCCTAACTTAAAGAAAATATGTTTCATGGCAAGCTTCTCTCTCTCTCTCTCTCTCTCTCTCTCTCTCTCTCTCTCTCTCTCAACTTTTCATTTCGTTCTCGGCCTCCCTCTGCTTCACCTCCCATCTACTTTGTAATATATAATGCCATCACACTCACAGTCTTATACAACGCCATGCTTTATTTCCCCTTTTCGTTTTCCATCACCCTTTCCTTCTACTTCCTCATTTATTACCTCACTCTCCATTCACATCTTCACATACACTTATTATCTCCTTCTCGTTATCGGTCTTCCTCTCCTTCTTGCTCGCTTATTATCTCTCTCCCTCCACGCGTTCATTCATCTTTCCTTAATCTCGTTATCGGTCTCTCTCTCTCTCTCCATCTTCTTCCCCAGTTATTCCTTCATTCTCAATTCATCCTATCCCGTCTCCTCCTCGGTCTCCATCTCTTCTTTCTACCAATTATTCTTCCATTTTCTCTCCGTTTTAAAGGCAATTCATGAGGCTCCCAGTGACAGCCATTTTCACTCTAGATTTTTGCGGAAATTTATCGACAAATAATTTGGGCTTCTACGTAGTTCAGTTCTTTATATATTTTTCTTTTTTAATTATCTTTTTTTTTATTTCAATGCTGAGTCTAGTGTTACAGTTGAAAGAGAGAGAGAGAGAGAGAGAGAGAGAGAGAGAGAGAGAGAGAGAGAGAGAGCTTCTGGTTGGAAATATTTGTGATGTAACGTAAGTTTGTTTAATGTGCGATGCGACAGATCTGACATTACGTAATTGGCGAGGCTCCGTCATTTGTATCTGGGAGGAAGGAGAGTGAGGAGGGAGAGAAGAGGGAGAAAAGAGGAAGGAGGGAAGAAGGAAGAAGAGGAGATAGGTTAGATGGTAAGGGAGGGGAGACAGGACGAGAGGGGGATGAAAAGAATGAAGGAAGGGCAGGAGTGCGTGAAGGGAGAAAGGGGGAAGGGTTTTTTTTTTTTTTTTAGGAAGATGTGTGAGAGAGAGAGAGAGTGAGAGAAAACTGTACGAAAAGGGAGAAAAGAAAACGAATGCAGAAAGAGGACAGTGAGGATCCAAGGAGTTACCCTCATAAATAAAGTGACGTGTTTTATTTACGATTTTCTTGCAGTTTAAAGATGATATTATCCATCTTTAGTTACACCATCAGACTGAAGGGGTTTTAATGGCAATGTCTCCAAGCATCTCCAAATAAACGGGTCTTAAATTTGGGTCTTTTTTTAAATTTTCTTGGAGGGAATAATTTCGCCGGTTTCCTAGCCTTGGGTTCCTTCTTTCTTGCATAAAAAAAACTGAGCCTTCACCCCTTCACTTCCAACCCCGTGGACTGCAGGCTTAAGCTGGCCTTCTCCTGCAGCCCACTATCCTTTTATCGGGGGATGGGGAAGGAGTTGAGAGACTGTTGCAAAACCCAATTTATCTGTGTCACCACGTGAAGGCAACCCTCTGCATCTCCATATATCGTACTGTGTTATATTTTATTGTCTGTTGGCAGCAAAGGAAGAAGATTATGATAAGGATGATAATGATGATGAAGAAGAAGATGATAATGATGATGATGATGATGATGACGAAGAAGATGACGGTGAAGAAGAAGAAAAAGATGAAGATGAAGAAGAAAAAGAAAGAATTACACCCTCGACCTGAAAGTCTTGCCCTTCAGATGCGTTACTCATGTCATTTTTCTCTTTATTTTCGTAACCTTGAGATGATTGTATTCTGATTAGAGGTGACGTGTGGCAGTGAAAGGGTTAATGAGTGCAGTATCTAACCCCTCCAGATCCAAGAGCATCCTACGTTTAATAAAATCATCTCGGGGAAACAAGCATAGGATGAACTGGGCTCCGTCTAGGTGGAAGATTTAAACATTTCACTTCTATACCCGTTTTATGAAAACCTGGCCTAGATTATCTTCCTCTTGCAGGTAATTTCATGTAGGTAAATGGTAGAAAAAGATGATGCTACGGCTCCACAGACTTCCCATAGCACTTCTTCGTGACTAGCAGCATAATCTAGTGTTGAGCTACTGTTGCAACTCAGTATTCAGGATGGAAAGATGCAAATTTAGGCCAAGTTAGAGGAGCATGTGGGGTTACGTGGAGAGACAGACTGGCAAATGAAGTGAAAGAGCTTTGTAGTTTGGATGTGGATGTGACAGAAAACGTTTGGAGAAATACAGTGAAGTGGATTGGTCATGTGGAGAGGGTGGAGAGCGAGAGACTGACGAGGAGAGTGTATGCAAGTGAGGTGGAGGGGGGGAAGAGAGAGGGAGAGGCTGAGGATGGGATGGAGGGATGGAGTGGAGAGGTATATGAGAGACGGGTGTGTGAGCTGGGAGCAGGGCAGTGAAATGACGTTGGCCAGGGAGACAAGGAGGCGGTTTGTTTGTGGCCACCCCTTACGGGATTGAGGCGTCAGGCAACAGATAGATAAACAGATAAAGTAAAATAGGTACAGGCAGTCAAGATGAATGTAATCACCCCTTTGTGACAAAAATAGGAGTGAGGTGACCTTTCCTAAAAACAACAACGCCGTGATTTCTAAGGTCACCTGGGTCAGACTAACTAATGATTCCTCAGGCAGTCCTTAATTAGAGAGAGAGAGAGAGAGAGAGAGAGAGAGAGAGAGAGAGAGAGAGAGGTCACTGTTCGCGGAATTAAAATGTCGGCAGACTCACCATAATTTCTCCCCCGTGTGGGCTTTAGTGGTACCCAGTGGACATGGAGCTGAAAATAATGAGAGGGATATGCGGTGATGATGATGACGATGATGATAATGAAAGGGATATGCGGTGATGATGATGATGATGAAAGGGATATGCGGTGATGATGATGATGATGATGAAAGGGATATGCGGTGATGATGATGATGATGATGAAAGGGATATGCGGTGATGATGATGATGATGATGATGATAACTGACAATCATAACACAGCATGAGAAATATTTTAGTTGAGTCTAAGGAAGAAAATTTAATTATAAAATTGTGAACATTATAATCTGCTAAATTGCCAGTGATGATGATGATGATGATGATGACCTGGGTGGTAGTGATGAAGCAGAGTGAGATCCATTCAGTAGTAGTTAATTCGAATAAAATGCTCCCCTTCGATTAAGGAAGCTCCCAAACACCTCTTCCTTAGCGATTTATTGTTGGATATGGCTGGTTAATATCCTTTTTGTATGTTACTTATGGAGAGTATGGCGATATTGAAGGATTTATGTAACACGGAGGAGGGTAAGGTGAATAAGCAAAATAAATAGCTTAGGAAAAGGTGTTAGCGACTTTCTTAACTTACGAGATTAAAGAAGAGTTGCGCAGGGATGGAATTAACATATTTACGATCGATTTGTTGTCGTAATTTAGAGTTATTATTGCAGGAAAGACAAGGAAAGGAAAGTGCAGAATCCTTCCTTATTACGTGTGCATCCTACAATCAGAAATCTTAGTTACGATAGGAAAATTATCGTACATTTTTTTATAGAAGGAAGAAGGAACCATAGGCCAGAAGTCCGTAAGATTGTTCTCCCTACGAAAACACACACACAAACACACACACACACACACACACACACACACACACACACACAAAGAAGATAACAGAGAGCAAAATTCAAGATCTGTTCATGTCGAGGTACCTGACACACACACTGCGTTTGAAAGACTGGAGGTCATAGGCAGTAGGAGAAGGGCAGAAAAAGAGAAAGTATAAAGTGTTTTCGTGTCATCAGTTCTTCCTGCAAAGCAAATGTAAGTTACGAGAGGGAACAACTCGTAAATATGGCTGAGAATCATGGCACTACTCGTATAAGGGTGTGTGCTGGGTTTTACGTGTATCGGTTTCAATAACATTAACCTTTTCACTCAGAGAACATTATTTTTATGCTGATCTTGCTGCTGCCGAACGATCATACTCAGCAGACAAGAGCCCGTATTCTCGTAGGGCAAGGAAGCTCCCTAACACCTCATGCTAAGTGATTTATTATGCTTATTTTACCTAGCCGTCCACTTCTGTGTTACTTATTCTAATATCACGGAAAATCACCATACTCTGCATAAGTAACCTACAAAACGACATTAGTCAGCCAGATCCAAAAATAAATCTGTAAGGAAGAGGTGTTAGAGAGCCTTCTTATCTAACGAAGCTGCAGGCCAAGAAGTTTTTTTTTTTTTTTGTACAAGGAAGAAAAGGAACCAGAGGCCAGGAGGCTATGTATAATCTTTCCTGTTCAAAAGTGCTCTCCTCAGCTACATAACATCGTCTGAAAATAGCAGAAATGTGCCAGAACACGAACCTGGGACTGATTGTGTGACGTGGAGATCTAGCCACGATTTCCGACGTTCGTACATCACAATTACGTGGTCATTTCAGCTGAGCTTCGACACCTCCCTTCATTCATGTCAGCGCCACCAACAAACAAGTGATTATGCCAAGGTTGTCATGTGTGCCAAATGCCACACCTCTGCCACACACTGATGCCGTCCCAGGTCCATATGTTGCCAACTGTACGTCAAGGGAGTGAGGTGGTCAAAGTGCTGTCAGGAAGGTAGGTCGGCTTCCCGTCCTTAGGTGCCACGGAATATTGTAACCTAGTCTCAGTAAAGCGATGTGCACTAAAGCAAATAGGAGAGCAAATAGAGACAACATACCTCCGGCAGTTCCATTGCCATTAAAAATGATCCGGATCCAGATCTGTGGATACAGGATCCAGATCCTGATCCTGATCAGCTCCAAAATTTGATCAGTTCTTTCCTGGTCTATGGCCCTCGTTCCCACAAAATTTCATTTCAATTCATTTAAAAATTTTGGAGATATTGTGCGCGATACTCCGGATCCGGATGCAGATCAGATCCAAAATTTAATAATTTCTTCCTTGGCCCATGGACCACTCTTCCACTAAATTTCATCAAAATCCGTTCATAACTTATTGAGTTATCCTGCTAACAGACAGGCAGACAGACAAACCAACCAACGTAGGAAAAAACATAACCTTGGCGGAGGCAATTAACAACTGAATGATGTTAATACGTTACCGAGAATAGTGTACGAACATTTACAAGTGTTCAGCGATATGTACTCTCTCTCTCTCTCTCTCTCTCTCTCTCTCTCTCTCTCTCTCTCATACTGAAAAGTGTATGATACATTTACATAAGTGTTCAACGATATAGATACCCACTCCCTCCCCCCCCCCCCCCCCTCTCTCTCTCATCCTTAATCCCCACCAAAGCCAGGCCTCGATAAGGGAGTGAGATAAAAGACAGACTTATACAGGTGAAGTTGGCTCGGTTCTATTGTGTTCTTATTTTCCATTGCAACTTACGGTCCTCCCTCAGTTTCTCAAGACCTCTAAAGATACCAATTGTTTGGCTGGTGTTTCTAAAATTGCTGTGGAGAGGAGTCTTTTGGTGGAAGTTACGGACACGCGCGCGCGCGCGCGCACACACACACACACACACACACACACACACACACACACACACACACACA
>JAGKTI010001871.1:61323-75352 GCA_018397915.1 Birgus latro | reverse complement strand
AGACTTCTACTACTCGGTCTTTGAGTGAAAGTCAAAGAAACAGGCAGTGCACAGTGCCACCTGACATTCAGCACACCACCACCTCATCATACGGCATTGCTGTGGGCAGCATGATGAATTTGCGTAAACATAGCAACGCCGGAAAGCTTCTTTGCCTGCAGGTGTTCAAGGTAGCGCTTCCATATAATGCCTACTGAGGTACTCCCCACACTGCAGCCTGTCAGGCAGTTGCTGTACACTATGCCTCCATTTCACAGCAAGCACTACTTCGCCAGATCTCTCCAGGAGGCTGTAAATTACATCCTCCTCAAACTGTCTGAGGGATGTGCATAACTGTGTTACGTCCTTGTACAGAATGAAGGCATTCAATACACAGATGTCAACTACATGTAAGAATGTCTTTTTGTACCACTTACAGCACTGCCTATGACAGTCAATGGTGTCGATCTGCATATCAGATATATCGACGAGTCGCATGTTGACATTATAGTCAATACCTGCATCTGGTTTGAAGACTGACTGCTTCATTCTTTTATCGACCTTGCCTGTGTCTACCAATTTACCTTCATGGACCATGGAGAGGGCATTTACCTTTCGCTTACTGTGCCATTGAATAGCAAGGAGTTTACCCGAATTCAAGGTCCTGCACACCCCTTTCACAGTGCCCTTGGGAAAGCATGGCCAATGTGTCCTCTTTGTATAGACAGTGCCACACAATCCAATTTTGTGTTCTTGCAGGTACTTTGGAAGACTTGGAGACATGTACTAATAATAAGTAAACAGCATTCGGTTGCCACCGAAATACCTGTCCCAGAGCTTCTTCACGACTGAGCCAGAAAAGCCATGGGGGTCATCCTTCGATAACTCTGCATCACTTGCTGTATACACAAGAAAATCTATCATGAAGGCAGTCTTGCAATCACACAAAACAAAAAACTTAATTCCAAAACAATGTCTCCTTGATGGTGTGTACTATATGAGGGCAAGTCATCCCCTAAACGGAACAAATGACTCATCAATAACAACCTTCTGGAATGGCCAAAAAAATGATCTAAATTTCTCCTTCATCATTTCCAAAATCGGGCAAAAATTCCATAATCTATTGTTCGGATGTGGGCCCATGTTGGATGAGAAATGCAGGTACGTGAGGATGTCGAGATACCTGTACCGTGGCATATACAGGTACCTCTCGACTTACACAAGTATTGTGTTCCAGAAGAAGTCCCGTAATTTGAATTTCGTATAATTTAAACATAATTTTTCCACAATACATGTTAAGTGAAGGAGTTGGTTCTATGAACTTTCTATAGTACTATGTGGTAAATTGAATAGTTATACTATAATTCCATACCTTTACTTACACCTGAATTATGTACACACACTGTAGAGATAATGAGGAGAGGCACAGGCTGCTGACATTACAAGGGCTGATCCGACTCAATCTCCTGCTCTGACTGACGATGTAAGACCTCCGGTGGGCGCAAAATGAAATGCCCCATGGTGCGAATTTTGCTTTTTCTTAAATTGTGTTATTTTAAGAAAAATATACATTGTAAACAAAAAGACAGAATTTTTACATCGTGTTACCTCAAAAATGTGTAACTTAAACTCGTGGAAATCAAGGGGTACCTGTACTTACTAACACTGGTGTTGAAGCAATATCATCCACTATCCAGTAATCAATATTATTGTTTTTTTTTATGTGAGGCATTAACACAGTCAATGCAAGCTAAACATACATCTCACTAACATTTGTCATTGTCCACTCCTTCATATTCACACTTTCACGAATGTGCAAATTACAGCAGTAATCCCTGAATGCACTGATTTCCTTTACAATGAAATCCATCACTGTTGTGGTAAAAAAAAGCAATGAAAAAATCAACAGGAGTGGATGATGCATTGCACGGGAATTCTGGCTGCACACCTGCATTTGTCTCATCAAACACTGGTACTAGAGGCTGAAACCCCAACCCTTCCTCCCAGGTAAATGTTTCAAACATACCTACCCTTTGTCCCTGCCTTGCCTGCTGTGCACGTGGTGCCCTACCAGGGCACCGTGGTGGTGAGTCCAGCGAATATTCACTTGATGAAGCAGGTGATGGTGGTGGTGGTGGTGATGATGCTGGTGATGGAAATCCTGGTGGTGATGGTGTTGATGAAATCAGGCAAAAGGCACATGCCTGCCAGCCATAAAATGATGGTGGCCCTGCACCTGCATACCCAGATGTACTTGGCTGTGGTGATGAGGCAGGGTCATGTTGCAAGGCAGGTGGCGATGCTGGCCCGCATGGTGAGGCAGGCCGGCGTGGCGAGGCACGTGGTGAGGCAGGCTGACATGGCGAGGCAGGTAAAGATGCAGGACGAGTAACAGGTTAAGTGGAAGAGGCTAGTGTAGTGGTAGGTTGAGTAGAAATTTCTACTGTAGGCCTGGGGTCACGGGCTGGTGTGAGGCTTCGCCTGCGTGTTTCCTCCTCCCTCCCTCCTCCATGTTTTCCCTTTCTCCACTCCCTACCTTCTCGTCTATCTTCTTCACTGTGCGAATATCCCCCTCTCCAGGATCATCAATATCATCTGACCCATTTCCATCATCAGAAATGGCAGATGAACGTACAAAGGGAAAAGATCGCCACACAGTGGAGAACTCATGGTCACCTTCCTCATCTGACGTGTACATTTCCACACTCAGCATGGCGAGGTCGCCTTCCTCAGAGGAAGAGTCACTTTCCCCACTCACAACTGGCGATAATGCAAGACTAACTGTCTCCCTATCACACTATCACTACGGCCTTCCCTCTTCGGGCCTTTGGACTTCACTGGTGTTGAAGTCAACAGCTGCAGGTGCTCAGCCGAGGGTTCGGACACAGGGAATATTTTTTGAGCAGGTCTATCCACAATGGAGGTATGCAGACAAATGGAGTGTGACTGGGATGCATGACGGAGGGTTGCCAGTGGATGTATGTGGTGGAAATAACCAGATGAATATTCAAACAATGGTGTGAATTACTAGATCATGTATACATGTCACCAGGACATCTCCAAGTCGACATGTACTTGTATACGTGACACCCGGACGTGATGGGTTAATAAGTGCTCAAAAAGCAAATCCCTGAAAATGGAAACAAATACAAGTATTACTAGAATGTAGCCTCCAATGAAGCAAAGCAAACACTTTTTTCAAATAACAAAAAAGATTATTATCAAAACAATAATTCTGCATATTAGACTCAAACTTTGGGTAAGATGCGACACCAGTAAATACTATCCAATTCAGCTAAGATTTGGTGTCTCAAGAGATTATACCTAAACCTACAATATACACTGCCAGCGCACAAAATATTCCAGAATTAACTTTTCCCCTTTGTAATAAGAACCACCCTTAACATGGTGCCTCCCAGTTAGGTGTTAGAGCCAAGATGACCACCAAGTGTTTACATTTGTTATCATCATCTGCCCTTCATTCCATTTTGTGCATAAAAGGCCACTGAAACACCATTGTTATTGCCAAATAAAAATTCAAGTGCATAATAAATAGTGCAGTGTGCAATATTAAGTGAAATAATAACTTTTTGTGTGTGAAATACTGAACCTTGTGACTTGGAAATCATGTCTGGCAAGGATGCTACCTCTAGTGGAAAGCATGGTGCTACTGAGGGTGCCAAGGGCAAGCCTGAAAGGTAAAGGCTTTTTCTTGTTAGATTTTAGGTTCTATGGTCACAAGCTCCCTATCCCCACTGAACTAATGTTATATTACCCTTGCTATACAATAAATTGCTTTTTTTTAAATTTATTTATTTATTTATTTTTTTTCGTGTCCGACTCAGGGCAAAGGTTTCAGTGCCTATTCCCAAGTCCCAGTGGTCCTCCTTGGGAACCAGTAGTCCTCCTACATTTCCACATGTCACCATTTCAGCGCTAACACCCACCGTCCATACTAAATACATGCTAGGGCTGTCTCATACAGGACTGGTGTATTGGTATTAGCAGGGGTGTTTTTATGACATGTCGGCGTGTCTTTGGGTTTTCACTCGACGAAACCTTATCATATGGCGACGCATGATTGTATTGTCAAAAACTGACCAAGAAAGACCTTGCAAAGGACTAAGATAACTTGAGAAAACTCGACAATAAAGACAGTTGAAACTGAAGCAACGTGCAGCAATAGGCCTTTGTCATATTCAGATGATACTAGTGTCTCATTAACCCCTCGACTGCAGCTATGGAGGCAAAAGTGAGGGCCCTGGTGCAGCAATCCACACAAAAGTTACCCATTTTCAATTCAATAATTTTCATATTAATACAAAAAAAGAAAAAAAAATACATGTACAAGAAACCTAAACCTTTCTAATTACCTATGAACACTTCAGTGACTGTCAAGAAGCTTCTACACTGCCACTGAGATAGGTGGAAGCAGAGTCATTTTTGGTGTTTTTGTGTGTCACTGTAGCTGTCTATCAACCACAACCACCTCCACTGTTGCCCACCATCCTTCACTTCACCACCATGCACCACTATACGCATCACTTCCTTCTCCAATCAACTCCTTCGCAGAAGGATGAGCAGAAGCACTGTCAAGTGAGGAGACTGTAGTACCAGTCGAGCAGGGCAGTACTCCCAAGGAGGATGGAAAGCTGATGACAGGGAGAGCTGGAGCTCCCATTTCATCAACCCTCAGGACTTGTTCCTGACCATCCCCCTTTGCTGAACTTTTTCAGTGTCTCAGTAACGCAGAGAGTAGACCAGCATGCTCTCCAAAACAAGTTTCTCTAACTTTCAACACCAAACTACATACACGCTACACACTACACTTCCTTTTCAAAATTCTTTTAAAAATGGCTACTAAAAATCGTGCCTCGCAGTCCCCAGGGGGGGGACCATAAATGCCCCCTCCATCCGCCCCTCTCCCGGTGACAGCTCTCGGAGCTGCCTGGAACCATTGTCTGACTCACTCCTTCATCATTTCTGCAACATTCGCGGCCTTTCCTCTAACTTTCGCTCTGTTGAGCACCACCTCTTCTCCTTTAAACCTCACCTTCTCTTTCTTTCTGAGACTCAGCTGTCTGAGACAACTGACAGCAAACCCTTTTCTGTATCCTCCTACTTTCTCTATTCTCATTTCAAAGCCAAAGGTGGCTGTTGTGTATATGTATGCAACGATCTATCTTGCTCTCGTGTTCCTGAACTTGATTCTTCTGAATTCTCTAATCTCTGGCTTTGGCTCTCCTGTCATTCTCTGACTAAATATATCTGTGCTGTTTACTTATCTCCTAATTCTACTGACTATCAAAAATTCTTTGACTATCTTACTTCTACGATGGAACACATTCTATCCATTTCTCTTTTCTCTGAAATCTCCATTCTAGGAGATTTCAATGTTCACTACCACCTTTGGCTCTCCTCTCCTTTCACTGATCCACCTGGTGAACAAGCCTACATCTTTTCTATCCTTAATGACCTAGAGCAGCTTGTACAGCACCCTAACCGTATCCCTGACCGCCTTGGAGAAAGTTCCAACATACTTGACCTTTTCCTAACAACTAATCCCTCTGCTTACACTGTTAATCTTTTCTCTCCGTTGGGCTCCTCCGATCATAACCTTATTACCTTAACCTGTCCTATTGCTCCAGTACAGCCTATGGACCCTCTAAAGAAGCGCCGCCTGTGGCACTTTGGAGCTGCAGATTGGGAGGCCCTCAGGCAGTACTTCTTTGATTTTCCTTGGAATGATTATTGCTTCCATGGCCGGGAGCCGTCTGAGTGTGCCCTGCGCATTACGGAGGTTATTCTCTCAAGCATGGAAGCATACAATCCTTTTTCATATCCTCTGACTTAATGCAAGAAAGCCTTGGTTTAATCACGCTTGTTCTAATGCTGTCCGCAACAGAGAGAGGGCCTTTAAAAGGTACCGGAGCCAACCCACCCCTGAATCACATCTTTTTTATATTTCTGCCCAGAATCGTGCTAAGTCTGTTCTTCGCTCTGCTAAAAATAATTTCATCCGTGCTAAATGTTCCCAACTCTCCAACTCGAATTCTTCTCGCTCCTTTTGGCACCTTGCCAAAAACCTTTCTAACAACTTTACCTCATCATTCTTCCCTCCTCTTTTCTACTCTGATGGCTCTGTAGCTGTTTCTTCTACTGATAAAGCAGATCTCTTCACTCACACTTTCTCCTCCAATTCTACCTTAGACGATTCCGGTGCTGTTCCTCCATCACTTCCCCCCTCAGACTTCCTCCTGACTGGCATTAAAATTTCTTCAGCTGATGTATTTTCTGCCATCACTGGCCTCAATATTAAAAAGGCATATGGGCCTGATGGAGTCCCTCCTGTTGTCCTCAAGAACTGTGCTTCTGTGCTTACACCCTGCCTAGGTAAACTCTTTCGCCTTTGTCTGTCAACTTGTACCTTTCCTTCTTGCTGGAAGTTTGCTCTCATTCAGCCAGTCCCAAAGAAGGGTGACCATTCCCAACCCTCTAACTATCGTCCAATTGCTTTAACATCCTGTGTCTCAAAAGTTTTTGAATCAGTTGTTAACAGAAAAATTTTAAAGCATCTTTCCTGTCACAACCTTCTTTCTGATCGTCAGTATGGGTTCCGTCAGGGACGCTCCACTGGCGATCTTCTCACCTACCTTTCAGACTCCTGGTCATCCTCCTTTCGGGACTTTGGCGAAAGCTTTGCCATTGCACTTGACATCTCAAAGGCTTTCGATCGAGTCTGGCATAAATCTTTGATTTCCAAACTGCCCTCTTACGGTTTCTATCCTTCTATCTGTGCCTTCATCTCTAGTTCCTTTCTGGTCGTTCTATAGCTGCTGTTGTAGACGGCCATCGTTCTTCTCCTATACCTATCAACAGTGGTGTTCCTCAGGGCTCTGTCCTATCACCAACTCTCTTTCTCTTATTCATCAATGATCTTCTAAGCTGTACATCTAACCCTATCCACTCATATGCTGATGATTCCACCCTTCACCTTTCCATTCAATTTCCGCAACGTCCATCTCAGCAGTTACTTCAGCAAACAAGGGATGAGGCTGTAGCACACCTAATGTCTGACTTGGCTCATATCTCTGATTGGGGTAAAAATAATCTTGTTATTTTTAATGCATCAAAAACTCAGTTCTTACACTTATCAACCCGTCAAAATCTTCCTCAGGATTACCCACTAATGTTTAATAATGTCCAGCTCAGTCCTGCATCACCCTTGAACATGCTAGGGGTTTCATTCTCTCGGGATTTGTCTTGGAAAGAACATATTACATCTCTTGTGAAATCTGCTTCCAAGAGATTAGGTGTGCTGGGCCGACTCCGAACTTTCTTTACCCCTGCACAGATGTTGACCTTGTACACGGGTTTTATTCGCCCGTGTATGGAGTACAACTCTCATGTGTGGGGAGGCTCCCCACATGCAGCCCTTCTCAATATGGTGGAGTCAAAGGCTTTTCATCTCATTAACTCTCCTCCTCTTACTGATCCCCTTCAACCTTTGTCTCTTCGCCACACTGTTGCTTCTTTATCTCTCTTCTATCGCTACTTCAATGGTCACTGTTCCTCTGAACTGTCTGCTTGCATCCCTCCACCTCTTTGACGGGCACGTAGTACTGGTTTAGCAACAAACTCTCATCCCTTTTCTGTCCACCTCTCTAATGCAAGAGTTAACCGTTACTCCCAGTCCTTCATTTATGCAACTGGTCAACTCTGGAACTGTCTCCCTCTGTCTGTATTCCCTACTTCCTATGATCTCCAATCTTTCAAGCGCAGTGTGTCCAGGCATCTCGAAATTAATGGATCTTGAATTTGGCTCTGTTTTGTATTGTTTTTACTTTTTCTGGGAAGGAACAGTATGTGGGCCCTGGCCTTTGGTTCCTTCTTCCTTGCATAAAAAAAAAAAAAGTAGAAGCACAGCCTGCACTTGGTCACAAACAAAGCCAAGAGTCTCTGTATGATAACGGATAATCCCTTTCACAGCATGACTGAAGAACCACTCTTTCAAGATCATGGGTGTAAACCAAACCTTCAGTGAGTGGAAATAAATCACTGGAAGACTATCCATTAACCCCAGGAGACAATGTGGCTGTTTTGCATGCCCCACTATAACAGGTTTCAGACAATACGAACCTACTGCACTGGCACAACACAAAGCCGAGACATGATGTTTGCTCACCTTACGACCAGATATTGACTTCTCTTTCTCATCAGCCAAGGTATTAGTTAGGACATACCTGAAGATGAGACCACTTCCATCATTGTTATAAACCTGATTGAGACATAACCTCTCTTCGTCAATCAGGTTTTTAAGCTTTGTGCGAAACTCATCTACTCCTTCTGTGTCTGCATCCAAAGCTTCACCATACATTCTCTTGTTAGACAGCCCATGAAGTTTGAAATGAGTCAGCCAACATTCAGAGGCCTTGAAATCCATGATCCCAAGTTACTAACCAAACCTGATGGCTGTTACCTTCATCTCGACCAAACACACAATCACACCACTGCCACACTGTTATCTGAGCCACTACAGACAGGTCTGGTCAAGTTTGCCATTGCGTGGCTTGGCCATCATCTTGATTCATTCAGTTGAGCAGTCATGCCATGTTCACCCTGATGATGGGTGATGGAGTATCTTCCACAGATCCTGCAATGTGGTCCACAGCATATCATAGTGCCAGCTCAGCCTTGCAATGGTCCAGCCTTGCTCCATTTTCTTCTCCATGGGGAAAACCACACGACACCTCTTAGCATGTCGTGGAGGAGCCATGGAGACAATAAGCAGGACCATTCAAAAGGTAAACAGGACCTACAGCAACAAGGGCACAGCCACAAAGCACAAACTCAGCCTTTACACAGAACTAGGGTACAGTAGTCAGAGCACTAGGGCACGCAGCACAGATGAGCCACAAGGGAAGTCACAGCACTACAGCAACAAGTGAGACACAAGGGGCCACAGGCAAAGCCGCAGCCTTGGAGGGTAGCCACTACATGGGTCACAAATGCACAATGCAGATATGTCCTCCCTATACAGTTGTCAGGGCACTAGGGCACAGAGCACTATGGGACCACAAGGGAAGTCACAGCACTACAGCAAAAAGCAAGGCATGGAAGGCCACAGGTAAAGACATTTCTCTAAAAGTTGGCCACTGAGTGGATCACAAATGCAAAGCGCACAAATACGTCATTATACTCCATCCATGGGAGAATGAGAGACTGGCAGTGGGCTTGGTGCATCGGGTGGGCTGCTCACACAACGCACTGTGATTTGCTGATGCACTGCAGGGTCTGTCTGCATCTCGACCGGGTCCCATGTCTAAGCTTCATAATACACCTCACTGCCAGAAGGTGCATAGTACTGCTGACTGCTTCCTGTTTCTGAGCCGGATATTGCCTAATTTCACCGGATATTACTTTACTGGAGTCGAGCAAAAAGCACCAGATAATGTGTTGGGCTGAATATTGTGATGACCGATATATGAGAGATTACTGTAACTTGTATAAAATGGGATAAAATAATGATAAATCATTTACGAGTTAGTATCTGTGTACACGGATCTTTCCAGTAAGAAAATGGGAAGAGCTCCAATAACAATATCACTGAAATTGGTAGTAGTTTTTAGATAAAGCTAAAGTAAGCTCATGAAGCTATGTTTATGTTATTAATTTCATGAAGTAATAAATTCTAGTTTTAAATCAGTAAATGATTAAAGTAGTTAGTGGCAATTCTGATAAGTTGGAACCATTCTCATTTTATAATGTCCACATTCACACTGTGTGGAAAGCAGTGTAAGAGAGAAATACACTTGGATGCAATTCTCCTGACCTCATTTGTTTCCACAAGGCATGTCCAAATTCATCTACTGTCCTCTATAGACAGACATCACTAAACACCACACTGCTCTACAGCTGAGTCATTTCTATATTAACTGGACTATAAATACAAGTGAATTAGTTGGAATCGAGAGTGGCCAAAAGAGGTAGGTTCAACCTTGTAAAAGTTACAGTATTTCTCTGACTGAAGATTTTGACGCAAGTACAGTACACCCTCACACGATGCGAGTTTATGGGCGGCAGAAACCCTCGCATTCTATGATTTCGCATTGTGTGAACAAAGGAACTTATGAGAAAAATGGTACAGTAAACCCTTCACAAGTCGAACTATATGGGGCTCTACCCTGGTTCGAATTACCAAATTTTCCGTCTTACCGAATTTTCACTCCCCAAAATTGCCAAGACAATACCTATTACTTGTCCTTTCAACACTAAATTAAAGAAGCATATAGCCTGTAAATAAATAAGTTATGACAAAAAACAATTTAGTGCATTTAATATACCTTTTAGTGGTATTAAAGGAGCATATAGCCTGTAAATAAATAAGTTATGACAAAAATTTAGTGCATTTAATATACCTTTTAGTGGTAGGTGGTGGCGACCATCATCCACTCACTTGATGTAGTGCTGCCTATTTCTTTCTTAGCCTCTATCATTCTTTTTCTGTGCCTGTCCTCCTCTCTTCCTATTTCTCCCATCTTTCCTGTCACTTCTTACTGCTTTTCTTTCCTTTACAGGTGGCTTTACATTGAGTGACAAGCCAAATGGTATCCTGTAAGCCAAGAAACCATTTACAGTGCTGGGTGGTAACCATATAACCAAACCATACGTGCTCCCTACGTGTCAACAAGTGGGTTGGTGGAGGGTTAGTGCCCCTTCCCATAAAATAAATAACTCAAAGTCGAATGGCCACCCCTTACGGGATTATGGTGTCTGGCAATAGATAGATAGATAGATAGAATATACCTTTAACCCCTTCAGTGCTGGGTGTATTTTGATTTTGTTCTTGCTGCCACCAGACGATTTTATTCAGTGTAGGGAGGATCTGTGGAAGTGCAGGGGGTTGGTACAGCCTTCGTCAACCCATTCAGTACATGAGTCCAGTCCTGAGTGCCGTAAAATCGGCTGAAGGAAGTGTAAATTAAAGTAGAAATAGACGTCACGGTACTGAAGTGGTTAACTGGTAGAAAATCATTCACAGAGGCAGTAAACAGACCCATTGGCAGCATGTGTTGGAGATGGATTTTCACCCCCCCCCACCACATAGCAAAAACAATACTTATTACTTGTCTTTTCAACACTAAAGTAAAGGAGCATATACAGTGTATAAATGAATAAAGAAAGAAAACGTTTTCATTTTTGAAGGCTCCAACATGCTTGCATGTGTCGGCCTTGGTCACCTAATGGCGGCTCTCCACGCTGCTCGATCTCTGGCAGCCTCCCTATTCAGTCCCTTAACCCTTAAGTCACATTTAATGACCTCGTCCCATGTCTTTCTCAGTCTACCCCTCCCAACCCCTCCCCCAATATTAACACTTCTCACCCTCTGCACCCAATTATCATCCCCCATCTTCTCGACATGTCCGAACCACCTCAGCCTACCTCTCCTCATCACAACACCAATACACTCCAGTCCCATCCTACCTCTCAACTCTTCTATCGTAAACCCAGCCCCCCCAGGCCTTGCACGCAGGGACGCACTGCACATCCACCTAATCATTGTCATTTCTGTACGTTTAAACCTGCGAATATCCTCTTCCTTTACTGCCCAGGTCTCACTACCATACAGCATCACACTCCTAACACATGCTGCATACAAAGACCCCTTAGCACGTAAGGAGAGTCCTCTCAATGTCAGGAGAGGCAACAGCTCCCTGAACTTCTTCCAACCACTTCTCACTCTAGCAACCGAGCTAACTCCAGCCCCACCTCCGGCACATAACATGTCTCCCAGATAACAAAACTCCTCCACACACTCAAGAGACTCACCTGCAAATTCAACCCTCTCACGCCTAACAATCTCCACCTGCTCTCCACGACACACCGCACACATGAAATCAACATTATCTCGCAGTCTACCTCTAATTCAGTGCACCTAAATTACCTTTCATTAGAGGCAGTACAGATTCGTCGGAGGTTTGTTTTGGAGATGGAGGTGGCTGAGTTCACAATTTAATGTAACATTCTAAACAGTACCCAGTATTTATTTCACTGAACATTAAGAACTAAACTTAAATGTAATCACTATAATATACTGCAATGTAACACTTGCAGTAATAATAGTACTGAACTTTAATCATGATCACTTAACACTAAGTCACACGCACACTTTTTTTTTTTTTTTAAAGCTTCATTCCCTTACGATTAGAGGTGCCAGTATCACTTCTTTTAAGCTTTGAACCTTCCATGGCAAGGCAGAAGGCAAAAGGAGAGCACTGCTCAGCACTAGATGACAGTAAGAATGCCGGAACTACCATCTCCAAAGGCAAGCAGTAGACTGGCGCCACGTGTCTGCCTGGTGCCATGTCTCCCCCTATTTCCGCATTTCGGCCTACTTACATACGTGGTCTCGGCCTGAGTTCGTCTAACCGAAGATTCCATCTTCTAAAAATTCGACTTATGAAGGGTTTACTGTATATGGTGGACAGCCTACCCAGGGCTTGGTCTTCAGGTCCCCTTCCAGCTTACTCTACCCAGCTAATACTTTCTTCTTCTTTTTTTTTTATGCATGGAAGAAGGAACCAAAGGCCAGGGCCCGCATACTGTTCCTTCCAAGAAAAAGTAAAAACAATACCAAAGAGAGCCAAATTCAAGATCCATTCATTTCGAGATGCCTGGACACACTGCATTTGAAAGACTGGAGATCATAGGAAGTAGGGAATACAGACAGAGGGAGACAATTCCAGAGTTGACCAGTTGCATACAAGAAGCACTGGGAGTAACGGTTAACTCTTGCATTAGACAGTTGGACAGAAAAGGAATGAGAGTTTGTTGCTAGACGGGTACTACGTGCCCGTCGTAGAGGTGTAGGGATGCAAGCAGACAGTTCAGAGGAACAGTGACCATTGAAATAGCGATAGAAGAGAGATAAAGAAGCAACAGTGTGGCGAAGAGACAAAGGTTGAAGGGAATCAGTAAGAGGAGGAGAGTTAATGAGACGAAAAGCCTTTGACTTCACCCTATTGAGAAGAACTGCATGTGGGGAGCCTCCCCACACATGAGAGTTGTACTCCATACATGGGCGAATAAAACCCGTGTACAAGGTCAACATCTGTGCAGGGGTAAAGAAAGTTCGGAGTCAGCCCAGCACACCTAATCTCTTGGAAGCAGATTTCACAAGAGATGTAATATGTTCTTTCCAAGACAAATCCCGAGAGAATGAAACCCCTAGCATGTTCAAGGATGATGAAGGCCTGAGCTGGACATTATTAAACATTAGTGGGTAATCCTGAGGAAGATTTTGTCGGGTTGATAAGTGTAAGAACTGAGTTTTTGATGCATTAAAAATAACAAGATTATTTTTACCCCAATCAGAGATATGAGCCAAGTCAGACATTAGGTGTGCCATAGCTTCATCCCTTGTTTGCTGAAGTAACTGCTGAGATGGGCGTTGCGGGAACCGAATGGAAAGGTGAAGGGTGGAATCATCAGCATATGAGTGGACAGGGTTAGATGTACAGCTTAGAAGGTCATTGATGAATAAAAGAAAGAGAGTTGGTGATAGGACAGAGCCCTGAGGAACACCACTGTTGATAGGTCTAGGAGAAGAACAATGACCGTCTACAACAGCAGCTATAGAACGACCAGAAAGGAAGCTAGAGATGAAGGCACAGATAGAAGGATAGAAACCATAGGAGGGCAGTTTGGAAATCAAAGATTTATGCCAGACTTGATCGAAAGCCTTTGAGATGTCAAGTGCAATGGCAAAGCTTTCGCCAAAGTCCCGAAAGGAGGATGACCAGGAGTCTGAAGGGTAGGTGAGAAGATCGCCAGTGGAGCGTCCCTGACGGAACCCATACTGACGATCAGAAAGAAGGTTGTGGCAGGAAAGATGCTTTAAAATTTTTCTGTTAAGAACTGATTCGAAAACTTTTGAGACACAGGATGTTAAAGCAATTGGACGATAGTTAGAGGGTTGGGAATGGTCACCCTTCTTTGGGACTGGCTGAATGAGAGCAAACTTCCAGCAAGAAGGAAAGGTACAAGTTGA
>JAGKTI010001871.1:0-54417 GCA_018397915.1 Birgus latro | reverse complement strand
AACCTGCGAATATCTTCTTCCTTTACTGCCCAGGTCTCACTACCATACAGCATCACACTCCTAACACATGCTGCATACAAAGACCCCTTAGCACGTAAGGAGAGTCCTCTCAATGTCAGGAGAGGCAACAGCTCCCTGAACTTCTTCCAACCACTTCTCACTCTAGCAACCGAGCTAACTCCAGCCCCACCTCCGGCACCTAACATGTCTCCCAAATAACAAAACTCCTCCACACACTCAAGAGACTCACCTGCAAGTTCAACCCTCTCACGCCTAACAATCTCCTCCTGCTCTCCCCGACACACCGCACACATGAAATCAGCATTATCTCGCAGTCTACCTCTAATACCACTACATCTCTTGTGCACCCACTTATCACAGACACTGCACAAGATGGAATTACTTCCCACACCTTTGTGGCAAACTGCACATGGCCACTCTCCCTCTCCTCTGATTGTACCGCCACCAACCCTAGATATCATCACTTTTGTTTTATCTGCATTTACCCTTAAGCCCTTGTGCCCCATACCATCTCTCCACTTCTTAAATCTTTCCTCAGCCTCCCCTTCATTCTCAGCAATCAGCACCAAATCATCAGCATACAACATCTCCCATGGGAGTCCATCTCTGAAGTCACGTGAGAGGGCTTCAAGCACCATGATAAACAACAAGGGACTCAAAACTGACCCCTGATGCACACCAACATTCACGGGAAACTCATCACTCAAAGCTCCATTCACCCTTACCTGAGTGTGAGCACCCACGTACATGGCCATAACCACCCTAACCAGCCACTCTTCCAACCCTAGCTTTCTCATTGCCCACTTCACCACCTCTCTAGGGACTCTGTCAAAGGCCTTTTCCAAATCAACAAAAACAAAATACAATTCCCTTTTCTTGCCAATATATTTTTCCTGAAGCTGTCGAACAATGAATATGGCATCAGTGGTCCCCCTGCCTGGCATAAACCCAAACTGCATCTCATTGATATTCACTCTTTCTCTAATCATACCTTCTAGAACTCTCTCCATTACTTTCATTATCTGATCTAAGAGCTTTATACCTCTGTAATTTCCCCTTTCCAGGGCATCACCCTTCCCTTTGTACACATTTACAATTACACTTTTCAGCCAATCATCTGGGACAACACACTCATATATAATCCTATTTATCAGGTCAGTGACTAACCTCACCCCAATATCTCCTGAGGCCTTCAACATTTCGGCAGTCAACCCAGACACACCTGCCGCCTTCCCCACCCGCATCCTGCCTATTGCCTCACTCACAGTAGCAGCGTCAATCAAAGGCCAAGGCCCAAACACTGGATCACCTGGCTCCAAACCTTCCCTATCCCAATCAAACTCCTCATTCAACAACCGACTATAATGCTCTCTCCATGCATCTTTAATATCCTCACTGTTTACCAGTACCCTTCCCTCATCATTCTTCACACACTGCTCGCCTACAATGTCCCGATTATCTCTCTTCATCTGATTTGCCACCCTAAAAACCATATTTTTCCTTCCTTCATGATTTAGATTATCAAGTAAAAGTCTCTGTGACTCAGACTTCGCCCTGTATACCTCTCTTCTAGCCCTGCGCTTGGCAGCCAAGTACTCCTCCCTGTTACCACCCTTCTTCCATTCCCGGAAAAGCCTTTTCTTCTCCTTAACTGCGGCTTCTACACTCTCATCCCACCACCAAGTTACTTTATGTCTTGGTGGGCCTCTTGTCCAACCGCATACTGCATCGGTAACTCTCAAGAGGTTGTTCTTAAGGGCTCCATACTGTTCATTAACGTCTCTATCTTCGGCTTCCTGTTCAGCCACCACTCTCCTCATCTCACTATAAAAGGCATCCCTTACTGATTGGTTTCTCAGCTTCCATATTTTCCTCCTAGGTACATATGTCCTCCTTCTCATCCTTTGTTCCTTAAGCACCATGTCACAAATCAACAGTTTGTGCTGCTGCACACACTCCTCGCTTCCTATAACTTTAACATCCCTCACTAATCTCCTATCAACCCTCCTGACCAGAAAATAATCTATCTGGCTACTATTTCCCCCGGACTCGTACGTAATCAATCTACTCACTCTTTTTCTAAAATGTGTGTTGCACACAATCATGTCCATAGCCTCCCCAAACTCGAGTATTCTTTCCCCTTCCGCATTCCTCACACCATATGCACATCCTCCATGGACTCCTTCATACCCTTGAGCTGCTTCACCAACATGACCATTTAAATCCCCTCCCAGAACCACTACCTCATCACCCCATACCACTCACTACACGTATTAAATCATTCCTTCTTACTGGTGGGGGGAGGTAGCTTATTTGTAATAGCAGGGCTATTAATAATTTTAACAGATATGTTCTGAATTTTGTCTACTGTAGTTATTTCAGCACAACTTCCCTACATCCATTCCTCAAGGATAAGCAATATTCCAGCTGAGAGCACACATGACTTTTATAAATTATAGCTAACTGCTCATTAGTGAAGAAGTTACAGACTCTGTACAATACTCTTCTTTGAGGCAGATTTAGCAAGCGATCTAACATGAGAGGTCCAGCTGAGGGCACTGTTAACCCGCCCCATCCCCTCGACGTACGATGCACATCACAACTTTTTTTCACGCTGAGACCCACTGACATGCATCGTACCTCAGTCAATTGCAAGGCCCGTTGTTTGCACATTTTTCAAGATTCACTGGAGATTTTTGGTAGGCATATGTGGGAGACCTTCCTCTACCCCCAGCCAGGTGGCAACACTGCCTGACCCTGTTCAACCGCCCCCCCCCTCGAGGGATGTGCCATTTTCTCACAACTCACCAGTTAGCAGTGACCTGGCCAGTAAAGACATGTAGCACCACAGTCTCTCTGACGACGAAATTCAAGCTGAAAATGATTCCTGATGTGAAGGACAAAGATTACTTGGCACCAGATTTAGTAATGAACAGAAATAATGAGGAGGTACATCGCCAAGGTAGGTGCAATTTGATGCTTTTGGTGAGGAAACAACACTTATATCGCCTATATTATTGTGTGAAAAGCAATATACTCTTATACTACATATAAATTCATACTAAATAAATAAATATCTACGAGGCTGTGTGGTTTTGGTTAAGTTTCCCTCGCATAGGGAGCATCTTTTATCAAGCGCGACATAATAAAAAACGGTAGCCAGGTGAGGGATCTCTCACCTGTTTAGAATATTTTTCACTTCAGGTGAGCGCTTCCTCGCTGAATTTTCGATGTTTCTCACCAAAAGCGGATGTTTGAGCCAAAAAAAGACAAGTCAAAAATCGGTCGGGTTCTGGGGGTAGGTTGGGTAACAGAGCGGTCAGGACGGGGCGGGTTAAGTGAAAGCCAGAGAAATTCAATACTTTTCAAGACAGGAATATTAGTAGCATTAAAGGTAATATAGGAATACATCTGTATATCGGTAGATTGCATATATCTGGTTTTACTAACATCAAGACAAGGTTATTTTGTCCCCATTCAGTGATCTTAGATAAGTCTTGATTTATGGAGATGGCTGTACTCAGTTGTGAGTTAGGGATATTACATTTTGAGAATGGGTGTTTGAGTGTGAATGACCCGTGAAGTGCTGAGCCATCTGCATATGAATGGATGGGATTATGGGTGACAGATAAGAGACCATTAATATCAATTAGGAATAGAGGAGCCAGAACTGATCCTCATGGTATGCCGGCATTAACTGCTTGGAAACTGAAATACACATCATCTACTTTTATCTTTCTGTCACTGAAATATGAGGAAATCAGAGGAACAAAAGATGTTAGTCCATACCAAGAGAGTTTAGATAGCAGGGAACGGTGCCACACTTTGTCAAAAGCTTAGGAAATATCAAGGACTACTGCATGAGTTTCTCCATGTTGGTTGATTAACTGATGGTATGAGTCAGGAGACTCAGTATATCAAAGGTAGTATATCAATGGTAGATCTTTTGTGGTGAAAACCATACTGTCTATCACTAATTAAGTTGCACAGTTATTTAAGTATGTGCTTATCAATTACAATCTCAAATACTTTACCAAGAGAAGACATGATACCAACTGGTCTGCTTCCTGTGAATCATGAAACACACAATGCAGTTCCTTCGGCCCTTGTCAATACTGCTCAACTGACTTAAAACAAAAATAGCATCTGATGTCTTTAGTCTGGGCATAAATCTGAATTGTTCACAATAAATTGCCAATTCAGCTCCCACTCTTGCCTCTGTAACTTTCTCCTACTGTTTTACTGTCTCATCAGCCTGATGTCTCTGTAGTTGTTACAACTCAGACTGTCTCCTTTGTTCCTGCTTTTCCTTCACTTATCAGGTAAACCCTCAGTATCTCAATCACTGCTAAACAATGTGGTGTGGATGTACATTCTTGCATCATCCAAAGACTTGCATATTTCTACTGGAATGTTTTTGGTCCAACAGCCTTCACCTTTTTTTTTTTTTTCTGTAATGCTGACTTTACTTAAAGTATACATACAGTAAAACCTCATTAACCCCTTCACACCCATGCTGCAGAGCATCACATAGCCTGCCCATCCCACCCTCCCAACCATAAATGTGCATAAAGAATACCTGACAGACAATACTTATTTTGTCTACAGTAAAGTGTCATATGTTCCTTTTCTTTATAAATGCAATATATATAACATATTTATTCATTACATACACACATCTTACTTACTGTAAGTCAGAGGATACAGTGGAAGGATTCACAGCCCAGTACACATCAGCTCTTTCATTCACCCATGAACACAATTTTGCCATCAATTTGCCATCAAGAAAATGACTAAAAGCAGCCCCAGGGGTAGCAAAAGTAGGGAGCATCATATCCTGGGCAGCACCGTCACTGAAGGCAGGAATGGCGTCTGGCCACTGGTCAGCAAAAATGGCCACCAGAAACCTCCACCCATTCTCCTCAATCAGGTCATCTTCCCTACATAATTCATTATCACTTAGTGATAGCTCACTGTCAGTACTATCATCCTCACTGGACTCCCCTTGGTACATATAAAGCATCAGAATATTCGTCACTACTGTCTGAATGCCTGTGCATTCCTGAACACAATCACAGAAAAAAATCACAATAAGTTCCCAATATGGCAACGCACAGATACGACTATCGACGTAATCCTACCTCCACGAGTGCCAAACACACACTGAGAGCCAAGTACAAAGTAGGAACCAATAAAACTCTACGGTGGGCAGTGATGTTTCAGATGACATCATTTGTTTCACTGGTTGGTGGGTGGAGCTTATTTTTCTTTCTCAGTGAGGCATACCAGGCTCAGAAAATGCATATAGGCCAATAAACCACATCCCAATACATACAGTGCTACGTCAGGGGCACCATTAATGAGCACTTTGTAAACGTAAACACATACGTCATGGGTGTGAAGGGGATAAGTCGGAATAATTGGGACCGAGACCATTCCGACTTGACTATAATTCCGACTTATTGAAATATGAGATTCCTGACTAGCCAGAAACAAAAAATAAAAAAATCACTTACCATGCTTGCACAGGGTGTAACTCAAGCATAAGGAGAGCCTTCTGGTAAGATGTAGAGGTGCTAGGAGAGCATATGATTGCTTCTGTGCAACATTTCTTAACCATAATCACAACTGAACAACAGCACAGTACTGTACTGTATCTTACACTTTTGCACACATCGAGCTACCAGCATCGATCCTTTCCAAAACTTTCAGCTCCTCTTGAATGCTCAGGGTCTTCAGCTTTATCCCCTTCTTGCCTGAAGGAGCCTTGGGAGCCTTGGAAGCCATGCTGGTTAGTAATAAATATGCAGAATACTGAGTGGAATGCGAGAGAATACTGACACGAGTGTTAGCAGATGCTAGACTGAGGAAGAGTGAGGCGGGAGGTTGTGGGACTTAGCAGGACTGCCAAACAGAATGTACAGCACTGTACAGCACAGAAATCTGCTAGACTGGCCTAAAAATCCACCAGACTGATGGAAATTAGAGAGCATTAAGGAAAACAATGCTAGATAGCGCTTTACAATACGCCAGATATAGCGCAACCTTTTTCATTTATTATACCCACTTCCCCCGCCCCCCCCCTCCAACCTCTACATTTAGAGGGCAGGTTGCCATATTAGCAACACCGGGCGAGAGGTGGCTGGCGAGCCCTCACAGGCAAGAACGCAATGAACTGGTGCGTCATCATGCCGAGATCGGGCTTCACTTAGCCGAGATTTCACATCTTAGAGGCAGTTTTACGAGAATTTTTTTTATCAGTGGAGCAACATAAGCCTTCACAGCCTAAAATGATGCGTCATCATTCCAAGATGGGCCTTCCATTAGACATCATTTTACAACTTTGGGGAAATTTTTCCAGGAGTGTTTTTTACTTATTTCAACTATTTTAAATTACAGTATTTTCATTAACGATTTTCATGTGCCATTACGACTTGTGTATAATTCCAATTTATTGGATGCCGACTTGCAGAGGTTTTACTGTACATACAAACATACAGTACCTCCATATACATACATATGGGCCTGATGGAGTCCCTCCTGTTGTCCTCAAAAACTGTGCTTCTGGGCTTACACCCTACCTAGGTAAACTCTTTCGCCTTTGTCTCTCAACTTGTACCTTTCCTTCTTGCTGGAAGTTTGCTCTCATTCAGCCAGTCCCAAAGAAGGGTGACCATTCCCAACCCTCTAACTATCGTCCAATTGCTTTAACATCCTGTGTATCACAAGTTTTCGAATCAGTTCTTAACAGAAAAATTTTAAAGCATCTTTCCTGTCACAACCTTCTTTCCGATCGTCAATATGGGTTCCGTCAGGGACGCTCCACTGGCGATCTTGTCACCTACCCTTCAGACTCCTGGTCATCCTCCTTTCGGGACTTTGGCGAAAGCTTTGCCATTGCACTTGACATCTCAAAGGCTTTCAATCGAGTCTGGCATAAATCTTTGATTTCCAAACTGCCCTCTTACAGTTTCTATCCTTCTATCCGTACCTTCATCTCTAGCTTCCTTTCTGGTCGTTCTATTACTGCTGTTGTAGACGACCATTGTTCTTCTCCTAGACCTATCAACAGTGGTGTTCCTCAGGGCTCTGTCCTATCACCAACTCTCTTTCTTTTATTCATCAATGACCTTCTAAGCTGTACATCTAACCCTATCCACTCATATGCTGATGATTCCGCCCTTCACCTTTCCATTCGATTTCCGCAACGTCCATCTCAGCAGTTACTTCAGCAAACAAGGGATGAGGCTATGGCACACCTAATGTCTGACTTGGCTCATATCTCTGATTGGGGTAAAAATAATCTTGTTATTTTTAATGCATCAAAAACTCAGTTCTTACACTTATCAACCTGACAAAATCTTCCTCAGGATTACCCACTAATGTTTAATAATGTCCAGCTCAGTCCTGCATCATCCTTGAACATGCAAGGGGTTTCATTCTCTCGGGATTTGTCTTGGAAAGAACATATTATATCTCTTGTGAAATCTGCTTCCAAGAGATTAGGTGTGCTGGGCCGACTCCGAACTTTCTTTACCCCTGCACAGATGTTGACCTTGTACACGGGTTTTATTCGCCCGTGTATGAAGTACAACTCTCATGTGTGGGGAGGCTCCCCACATGCAGTTCTTCTCAATAGGGTGGAGTCAAAGGCTTTTCGTCTCATTAACTCTCCTCCTCTTACTGATTCCCTTCAACCTTTGTCTCTTCGCCACACTGTTCCTTCTTTATCTCTCTTCTATCGCTACTTCAATGGTCACTGTTCCTCTGAATTGTCTACTTGCATCCCTCCACCTCTACGACGGGCACGTAGTACCCGTCTAGCAACAAACTCTCATTCCTTTTCTGTCCAACTCTCTAATGCAAGAGTTTTATGCAACTGGTCAACTCTGGAACTGTCTCCCTCTGTCTGTATTCCCTGCTTCCTATGATCTCCAATCTTTCAAATGCAGTGTGTCCAGGCATCTCGAAATGAATGGATCTTGAATTTGGCTCTCTTTTGTACTGTTTTTACTTTTTCTTGGAAGGAACAGTATGCGGGCCCTGGCCTTTGGTTCCTTCTTCCTTGCATAAAAAAAAAAAAAAATACATAAACATGATGTCACAATAATAACTGAAAGCTAAATCATGTGCCAGAACCAGATAAATAATTCCTAATTGCTACTGGAAGCATACAGCTAAGATACATTTGAAGTGTAAGAAAGTATGTACTGAAAATATGTGAACATACGCTGCAAAAGTCTGAACTATTTAGTGGTGTACTCTGAAATGTGACTCCCAAAACTTGACAATTAATTCCTAGGCACCTTTTTGGTAAACGAATATTAAATATTTTCTAACCAGGAGCAATGAGATCCTTGATATGTGAGTTTGTTTCCTGTTCCACCAGCATGTTGATCTCTTCCCGAACAGCATCATCAGCCGCAAAGTCCACTGCTTTGGCAGAGCTCAAGAACTTTTCCCTCAGTGTATCAGCAAACTCCTTAAGGATAGGCAGTTGAGCAGAAATGCAGGCCGTGTTGGAAAGTCGCAGCTCATAATCAGACGATTCTTTCTGTAAATGCATTACATGTACAGTAGTATCTATCCACCAGTCTCCCAATATATATAAATATATTGTATGTACTTACATGTGTACTGTGTATATACATTCTTACATGACCATCATCCACTAACTTGATGTAGTGCTGCCTACTTATTCCTTCACCTTTATCAATCATTTTCTGTCTTCCCTCCTCTCTTCCTATTTCTCCCATCTTACCTGTCACTTTTTATTACTCCTCTTCCCTTTTTAGGTGGCTTTCCATTGAATGACAAGCCTAATGGTTTCCTGTAAGCCAAGAGGCCATTTACAATGCTGGGTGGTAACCATATAACTAACCCATACGTGTTCCCTACGGGTCAGTAAGTGGGATGGCATACGGTTAGTGTCCCTCCCCATTAGACAAATAGCTTAAAGACAAACAGCCACCTCTTACAGGATTATGGCATCTGGCTACAGATAGATACATAAATAGACCCTCATATGCAATGAGGTTAATCAAATGAGAACAGACTAGATACTGCGGGCTGAGGTCAGTTTAGCATGGGTTTGATCGAGATAAGGAAGGGGTCAAGGGCCATGTAACCTTAAATCTCAAAAAACACTTTTGCCACCCACCTGAAGTGTGCCACAGGCTGGTTTGAGTCATCACCAAGACTCCTCCCCAAAGGCTGAGGGAGAGCAATGTGGTGTTTTCCAAGTCAAAAGTTTCAGCATTTCTACAGTATCTATCTATCTTTATTACCAGATGCCTCATTCCCACAAGGGGGGGCCCACAAATGAATGGCCTCGATGTCACCCTGTCCAATGCCATTTCACTGCTTGCTTCCAGCTCACACCCACCTCTCTCATATACCTCTCCACTCCATCCCTTCATTTCATCCTCGGCCTCCCCCTCCCTCTTCCCCCCTCCACCCCACTTGCATACGCTCTCCTTGTCTGCCTGTCACTCTCCATCCTCTCCACATGGCCAAATCACCTCAATGTGTTTCTCCTAACGCTTTCCATCACATCGACGTCCACACCACAATGCTCCTTCCTTTCCTCACCTGTCAGTCTGTCTCTCCACGTAACTCCATATGCTCCTCCCAAACAACCCACCTCCTTTGCTCTTGCTCTTGACTTGTGTCCTTCCAGAAAGGTCCAAGCTTCACTTCCACATGCTAATGCTGGCATCACAATACTGTTATGAGGCAACTTTTCCACTTCCATGCTCACTTCTCTGTTTCTTTTCACTGCTTTCGAAGAACTGGCAACCCTTCTTCCCTGCTGTAGCCTTTCAAGCACTTCACTCTCTTAAATTCCATCCTTACTCATCACATTACCCATGTACGTAAATGCACTCACATTTTCCATTTCCTTCTCATCCAGCCTCACTGTAGATTCAGTGACTTCATTTCTCTCAAAGACCATAACTTTTTTCTTCTCTACATTCACCTTTAGATTACATTTCTTACAAAGACTCCCAAATTCATTCACCAAGCCTTATAGTTCCCCTTCGTCTTCATTTAACAATACGGTATCATCTGCAAACAACAGTACGGGGAGTTTCCAAACACTACCCTCTCTCGGTAGGGTCGTTCCAGCATCCACTGGCCTACCTTGTACAGCAGGTTTGATATATAACGGAATAATAGAGCCAACCCCTTCTCCATTATATCAAATATTCCGCTTATTAAACTTCCGTTAGAAAACCATAGATAGAATGGAATTTTTCGGTAAATTGTGATTTTTCCTAGATTTTTTCCCCTCCCTCATGACCTGAAGCCTACACACAGATGCTACACACAGTTGCTACTAAATACCTTCTTATGCTACACATAGATCCTGCCTATGTTAGTTACAACCCATAATGATATACACAGCAGTCAGAACACACAATTATAATAATAATAATAAATAATGAAGAAGTGACGAATGAAGAAGTGAAAGAACATTGTGGGGTGGACGTGGATGTGGCTGAGAAGATTAGGAGAAATACACTGAGGTGGTTTGGACATATGGAGAGAATGGAGAATGAAAGACTGACTAAGAGGGTGTATGAAGGTGAGGTGGAGGGACAGAGTTGAGAGGTATATGAGGGAGGGGGGAGTGAGCAGGGGGGAGGATAGGCAAATGGTGGGTGGCAGAGCGATTTGGAGACGTTTTGTCTGCGGCCACCCTTTGCAGGATTAGGGTATCGGGCTATAGACTGATAGATAGATAGAATAAAACAGTAAAAATCTCACCTCCAAATGTGGGGGTTATCCACTTATTTGCAGAATTACACCAGACACAGGTAACCATACAGCACCCCAAAACTTCTGGCATGATGGCTGGCTATTCACTGACTGAGACCACTCCATCAGCTTTACAGGAGGCACTGGGGTGATGGTGGGGCTGGGGATCAGGGATGGTGTGGGTAAAGGTGTCATGGCTGGTGTCCCTTGGGCAGAGGCTGAGGGGAAAGAAACCTCAGATTTTGTGGAGGGAAGGCTGCTGGTGGATGGCAAGGAAATATCGGAAGTCCAGCTGTCCTTCCTTTCCTTGGGTGGACATAATGGTGATGGTTTAAAGAATTCCTGGATCTTGGTCTGCCGTTGCTCGTACAGATTCCTTTGAATCTTCTTTATTTTTGTTCGCATCTCCCTCAGGTGGGGGTAGAGTTGAGGATGTAGTCAAGCAGAGCTTCTACACAATCTGAGGCATGAGAGGCTCTTTTCTTTGGATTTGCGAACTGTCACGTCTTCTTTGGGTGGAGGCTCCTCTGCTGTCACCTCGGCCACAATCTCATCCTCAGCCTGGTCGTGGAAGCCAGGGTCACCAGCATCGAGATCCAGCCACTCCTGGATCTCCTCCATCTCCACCTCAGCCTCTCCTGCTCGGTGCAAGGCTTGCTAGCACTCCTCTGCCGTGAACCCTTCAAAGGTGGCACCCTTGTCCTCCACCCGCTGAGCCACATCTCTCGGCCCAAACATGGCATTCCACCCATGCATGATGGTCCTGTTGGCTACGAAGTGCTATGCTTTCCAGATGTCAATGATCGTACCATGCATGTTGTATTTTTTCCATGCCTCCACACTCCTCCTTCCCCTCATATCCTCCTCTCCTGCCTCTTGCTCCATCTCCACCACCAGGATATCATCCAGCATAAGCCTCCTGTAATGGCTCTTGAAGGTGTTTATGATACCCTGGTCCATGGACTGTAGGATGGACATGGTGTTGGCAGGGAGGAACATGGTACAAATCTGCCTGTTGTGTGTCGCCAGGATCTCCTCTGAGGGGTAAGCTGGGCACTGATCAAGGAGGAGGACAACCTTGACCTGCCCTGGTTGTACATTATGCTCCCTCATCTGGTAGTTCTTCACTGACTTGAAAAACTTTGTGAAAAACCAAGACCTGGTTATTGTTTCAGTAACCCAGGCCTTGGCATTGCTGTCGTAGTCAATGGGCAGTGTCCATAATTGGCTGCATTGAACGTGGTCACTTTATGGTCATCACCATAGCCACAGTCTGTAGGTTACATCTGCGTTTGCACACAGCAACACAGACACTCGAGACTTGCTTTGCTTGCAGCCTGGGACACTGGACTAGCTTCTTGCTGCACATGTGCTGTTTGGCAGTGCCTTCCAAAACAGCCCAGTCTCATCAGCATTACAAATCTGCCAGTCCTGAAGGCCTGTTTCACTCTTTATTGCTTTAATTTTGTCAACAAATGGCTGCACGCTTGCGACATCAGCACTGCACCTCTCACCCACTGTTTTCTATTACACAATATCGTGCTGCTTTGAAAAGTTAGAGATCCAACCATCACTCATATGGAAATCTTCTATTTCTATTTTTCTGCAGAATTCCTTATCTCATGCCCATGCACTGGCATACCCTGGGCTCTCTGCTGCGGGTACCACTTAAACACAGCCTCCTCAAGTTTTTCATATTTAGGCTTCTTTAGAGACAACCGTTCCAAAAATGAAAATATTTTAGAACTAGTACTCGTGTCTGGCAGTACTTTCAATTTCCTAATATCTTCCTTACGCTTGCAGATTTCATACGCTTGGGTTTTCTTGACCCCATACTGGGTCAGTTGCCTCAGACAGCTGAGTCTCAGAAAGAAAGAGAAGGTGAGGTTTAGAGGAGAAGAGGTGGTGCTCAACAGAGCGAAATTTAGAGGAAAGGCCGCAAATGTTACAGAAATGAACAAGGAGTGAGTCACAGTGGTTCCAGGCAGCTCCGAGATTCGTCACCGGGAGAGGGGCGGATGGTGGGGCATTTATGGTCCCCCCCCCCGGGGACTCCGAGACACGATTTTCTGTAGCCATTTTTTTTTAAAAATTTGGAAAAGAAGTGTAGTGTGTAGCGTGTATGTAGTTTGGTGTTGACAGTTAGAGAAACTTGTATTGGAGAGCATGCTGGTCTACTCTCTGTGTTACTGAGACACTGAAAAAGTTCAGCAAAGGGGGATGGTTAGGAACAAGTCCTGAGGGCTGATGAAACGAGAGCTCCAGCTCTCCCTGTCATCAGCTTTCCATCCTCCTTGGGAGTACTGCCCTGCTCGACTGGTGCTACAGTCTACTCCACCTCAAAATCATCATTTTTGGGTTGAAATTCAATTAATTCATGCGTTGTGCCAATTATTTATGTGAATGGGGTCTTAATTAAGTGCTATGCATGTCCAGGAAGGAGGTAGGTAGGTGGTTTTCTGATTTAGGTTAGGTTAGGTTAGGGTCAAGAAAGACCGGTGCTGTTGGTGAACAGTGAACACCTTTGCCATACCTAACTCTTTTTCTGGTAACAATTTATTTATTTGATGCTTTGTATCCCATATTTTAGTGCATAAGATATGAGAAATGATGATTTTCATAGTGATAGCCACGTCCGATACTTACTTACACTAACCTGCCAACTCGTGAACACCCCTGCCGTACTCACCTCAAATTCATCATTTTTGGGTTAAAATTCGATTAATTCATGCATTGTGCCAATTATTTATGTGAATGGGGTCTTAATTAAGTGCTATGCATGTCCAGTAGGGAGGTAGGTAGGTGGTTTTCTGATTTAGGTTAGGTTAGGTTAGTGTCAAGAATGACTGGTGCTGTTGGTGAACAGTGAACAACTTTGCCATACCTAACTCTTTTTCTGGTAACAATTTATTTATTTGATGCTTTGTATCCCATATTTTAGTGCATAAGATGTGAGAAATGATGATTTTCATAGTGATTGTCACGTCCGATACTTATTTACACTAAGCTGCCAACTCATGAACATCTATGCCTTACTTACCTCAAAATCATCATTTTTGGGTTAAAATTCAATGAATTCATGCTTTGTGTCCATTATTTAATGCATATGGTGTGAGAAAGGGTGATTTTCATAGTGATTTCCATGTCTGATACTTACACTTGCTTGCAAGTTGTGAGCAACTATGCCTTACTCACCTCTAAATCATAATTTTTTGGTTATCTATCTATCTATTGCCAGACGCCTCAATCCCGAACGGGGTGGCCACAAACAAATCGCCTCCATGTCACTCTGTCTCCTGCCATTTCACTACCACGCTCCCAACTCACACCCCCCTCTCTCATATTGGTTAAAATTCAGTTAATTCATGCTTTGTGTGCATTATTTATGTGAATGGGGACTTAAATAAGTGCTATGCATGTCCGGTAGGGAGGTAGGTAGGTGGTTTTCTGATTTAGGTTAGGTTAGGGTCATGAATGACCAGTGCTGGAGCTTCAGGGCCAATATCCGGACAAGACCACTATCCGGACATGCCTTTGGCTCTATTACGTCGGATAGTGGAGGGATTACTATTTCCAATTTCTGAGCCAAAGAAAGCCTCACCCTTTCTTTTTTCTCCTGCATTTAAGGCATGGCAAATGATTGCTTTGGTTATTTTCACAAAAAAAAATGCACAAAAAAGTTTGTAATGGCAAGGTAATCACACACACTCGGGGAGAAGATGCGAATGGCACGGCGGTTGCTGGTAGACTGAGGCTGGGTGAGCGACCTGGGACAAAGCAGCTTGTTTCTGTTAGGGACACCCCACGCCTCGTGAGTTACATGAAAAGGTTCGGTAAACTGCAAAAACAGAAAAAAAATAGTTTCACTTTATCAATCTATCTATCTACCTATTGCCAGACGCCTCAATCCCGTAAGAGGTGGCCACAAACAAATCGCCTCCAAGTCACTCTGTCCCCCACCATTTCACTGCCCTGCTCCCAGCTCACACACCCCTCTCTCACATACCTCTCCACTCCATCCCTCCATCTCATCCTTGGTCTCCCCCTCCCTCTCCCCCCCTCCACCTCACTCACATACACTCTCCTCATCAGTTTCTCACTCTCCATCCTCTCCACATGGCCAAACCACCTTAATGTGTACTTCCTAACGCATCCTATCACATCCACGTCCACACCACAATACTCCTTCACTTCCCCATTTGTCAGTCTATCTCTCCATGTGACTCCACATGCTCCTCTCAAATAACTCATTTCCACTGCTCTCACTCTTCACTTCTGTCCCTCCAACAGGGTACAAGCATCACTTCCATATGTCAGAGTTGGTATCACAATACTTTCATGTAGCAGCTTTTTCACTTCCATGCTCACTTCCTTGTTCCTTATCACTGCTTTCAAGGAACCAGCAACCTTTCTTCCCTGCTGCACCCTTTCAAGCACTTCACCCTCTAAACTTCCATCCTTACACATCACACTACCCAAGTACTTAAATGAACTCACACTCTCCATATCCTCCCCCATCCAATCTCACAGTACATTCATTGACTTCACTTCTCTCGAAGACTATCACTTTAATCTTCCCTACATTGACCTTTAGATTCCGTTTCTTACACACACTCCCAAATTCATCTACCATGCCTTGCAGCTCCCTTTCGTCTTCACTTAACAACACAGTATTATCTGCAAACAACAGTACAGGAAGTTTCCAAACACTGCCCTCTTTCACTACGGCTGCTCCAACATCCACTGCCCTACTTGTATCTCTTTTATAACCCCATCCAAATACAGACTAAACAACCACGGAGACATGACACATCCATTTTTCAGTCCAACCTTCAAATGGAAAAACTCACTCAGTTCACCATCCACACACACTGCAGCCTTAGTACCCTCATACATACTCTTCATGGCCTTCAACAATTTCCCATCTACTCCATACATTCTTAATACTTTCCACAATCCTTGTCTATCCACCCTGTCATATGCCTTCTCCAAATCCATGAAGGCTGCATACAACTTCTTTCTCTTCTCTAGAAACTTTTCCACTAAAGATCTAAGAATGAATATCTGATCTACACAACCTCTTCCCTTCCTAAACCCTTCGTCTGGTTGTAAGTGAAAGGTGCGTTGTCTGAGTCTGTGGGGAACTGTCTCTTACGTCGGATGATACATCGATCATCGCGATGGGAGTTTAGATGGCTGACATGTGAAAAGTGATTGATGTGAGTGTTTGCTTGTTGTCTGTTTGAAGGTACAGTGTTTGCTGTTGTGATGACAGCATGTGATTGTGTAATGCTGCTGTTTGTGAGTGTGATGCTGTTTAGTGTTTTGTAGAGTTTGCTGGTAGTCAAGTGTTTGGAGATAATTACCAATATTCCAGTTTAATGTTTGCTGTTCTGTTATTTTATTGCTTATATGAGTGTTGAGTTCTCGTATTTGTTGTACGGTGTCCTATGTATGGAGTGTTGAGGAGTGTTGTTGTATGTCCCGTTGACTGATGAGGCCTTGAATTTCTGGTGTGAAGTTGGGGTTGCGTCTCTTTCTGTTGCCTATAGGGTTGTGTCATTTGTCTGCGTTTTATATAATTGTATTGAAAGTGTGCACAGCGGTGTTGATGTTTGTGACAGATGTACTATTTAATGTTTCGAAACGTTGTTCTGTTTCAGTTGTGAAAGCCTCCCAGTTGGCTCTCTTATAATTAGTGTGTGTGTGTCTGTGGCCAGCTGGGGTGATTCTAGTTTTGGTGGTGATGATGACTGGGAGATGATCAGATCCAAGGGTTTTGACCACTCCCCAGGATGTTGTGGGGGCGAGGTTTGGGGAGCAAAAGGTGATGTCTGGGGATGATGGGAGGAAGAGGGCTTGGTGTGGGATATGGGTATGTTGATGGAGATTATTCAGTATGAAAACATGATCTGTCTGGGAATGTAGTACCAGCCCTCTGTCTGTGTCAAGGTTGTTGACATGCCAGGCTGATGCCTTGGCACTGAAATCACCACCCAGGATGATGATGGGTATGTTAGTAATGTGGTGTATTTGTGGAAAGTAATTGTGTGATACTGTGGGGGATGACTGGGGGGGGAGGGGGGAGTGTATATGGTGGCAATTGTTATATGTGATTTGTTACCAGTGTGTATTTTAATGGATTGTATTTCTGTAGTGAAATGGCAGGGGACAGAGTGACGTGGAGGCGATTTGTTTGTGGCCACCCCGTTCGGGATTGAGGCGTCTGGCAATAGACAGATAGATAGATAGATAGTATTTCTGTTGTGGTGTCATGTGGGTGGAGAAGTGACTTTGTGTGTGCACTGGTATCTGAGAAGTTGATGGATTTGTGTACCAGGGTGATGAGTCCACTGCCACCGCCGTCGGCCTGGTCTTGTCGAATGGTGGTGAAATTATGAAATGCAGGTGTTTTTTGTGTTCTGTGAAGTTTTGTTTCTTGTAAGATGGCAATGTGTATGTTTTGTTGTTTGATGAACTGTATGAGTTCTTGTTTTTTGATGTTTATGCCATCTATGTTTAAATGAAGGATGTTTATGTTGTGTGTGCGATGCATGTGCAGCACAGGGGGAAGGTGGTGGTGTGGGTGGAGGAAGGGGGTAGGAGAAGGTTGTGATGGAGGTAAGGGTTGGGGTGGATTAGGATGGGGAGGAATTGGAGGGGGATTGGATGGTGTGGGAAGGATCGGTGGGTTTGTCTGAGGAGGTGTGGAGGAAGTAGGAGTAGGGTTGGTGGGAGGATTAGTGGGTGGGGGGATTAGTGGGTGGAAGAAAGGAGCATAAGGGGCAGGTCCAGGTGTTTGTGTAATGTTTTCTGGATGCAAGTGTTGTGCTGGTGTAATGGGTCCAGTTCTTGAAGGAATTGCAGTAAAATGAACCCTTTGTCTGTCGGCTCGACATGATAGGTTTTGAGCATGTTGGACATATGTATTTGTTGGCGGGTCCTGGATTGCTCTCAATGTCCCTGGCTAGAAGAAGTCGTCCAGAGATGAGCGCCAGGGAGTCATTTCTCGGTGCAGAAAAAGCAGTGTTGTTGTATGTGTTGTGCTGAGATGTGTGGTACTTGCCCGGGCAACCGAAGCCACTCCCAGGTTCTCGGGCTCCTTGAGGAGCCGGGGGGGAGGTTTGCGTTAGTTTGGCCCCCATGCTGTCCTCCTCTTCTGCTTCGGCAGCCTCTCAGGGGTAGACTCACGGTGAAGACACCACCGCTCCAGGTCCAGAAAGGGCAAGTTGCAGCAAGCAGTGGCGATGAGAACATCAAGGTGGTTTGAAATGACCTCCAGCAAACTCTCCTATGCCCTCGTGTCTTTACTGGCATTGCCTATCATAGAATGAAAATGTGGGTGTACAACTTCTGTGAATACGACTTCAATGAGAAGGAGGGCACTATTTTTGCTTGGAATGAGGTCATGGCAGGACGAGGGTTAGACGAGATGGCAAGTTATAAGCTGAAGTGGCTACATTGGAAAATGGACATACAAAAGCAGGACTTTGTGCATCTACACATATTCTGCGATAATTGTGCTGGCCAAAACAAGAACATTAAGTCATCTTGGCACTACAGCAGGAGCACTGCAGCCATTTGTTCAGGGTAGAGTTCATTTTCCTGAAAACCACTCTTACCTACCCTGTGACTGAGCCTTCGGTTCAATAGAAAAAAAGATCAGGAAGATGGAGTACATTGCTACGCCAGAGGACTACATGGACATTATTCGATCAGCCGTGAAGAAGAGGTTCCCTGTTGTTGCAATGCAACATGATGACTTCAAGAATGTCAAGGCACTCCAGGAAGTCATCTCACAATGAAGTGCCCCAGGATTTGCTCAGGCATATCTGTTGGTTGTGGCCAACACCTACCGTGAGGGCTACATAATCAAAAATGCTTATAAACTGGACAATGTTCCTCCAGACATCAAGAAAATCCTGTTGATGAAAGGGAGTGGTGCCCGGAGTCGTCAATGTTTCAACCTCTCCACTGTGCTACTCACCTGCAGATACCCCAATGCCCATCAGCTGTCAGAGGAGAAGTGCCAGGACCTATGTTCTGTTCTGGGCTTCTTGGTGACCAGGCCAAAGCCTGGTTTATTGCCCTCCTTGACCATCAGGATGCCTTTAGGCACTCAGGTGGTGGCACTGAGGAGGACACAGAAGAGGCACTGGAAGATCCAGACAATATTCTCAAGGATTATATGCCAGTGGTATGGTGCCATGTCTCCAGCATCATGACATCAGGCCCTACTGTTGACAGCCTGGATCTTTTAATGGATAAGAAATGGATTATGCATACACAAAAATGCCTCTACTGTTGATGACCTGAACCTGTTTATGCACAATGGATGGATAAAATATACACAACAAACTCTTATTTTCACCCATTGGTGGGTGTTTATATAAATACTATAATAATAATAATTTCATTCATTCATCATCCAATCCTACTTTGCCCCATGAGAAGTATAGGAGCCTGGGGCTAGGCAAGTTGGTCCTGACATTTATGAAGAAAGTGATCGGCCTCACTCTTCCCCAAGTGGCATTACGTGAGCAAATAAGCCCCAACCATCCCTTGGATATAAACCTTCACTGGCTCAATCCAACCGGAGTGCTGTAATTACCTACTAAACCACCAGGCACCATAATTTGGCTATCTGGTTACCACCCAGCACAGTAAATGATTTCCTGGTGTACAGGGAATCATTTGGCTTGTCACTCAGTGTAGAGTCACCCATAGGCACAAGGAAGAGGAAAGAATGAAGGAAAGAAAGGCAGAAGATGGAGTGTAAAGTCACCCGTAGGAAGAAGGATGAGGAAAGAATAAAGTAAAGAAAGACAGAAGAAGAAGGAAGTAAATAAGGAAGGAGGAGAGGAATTGGAAGTCACCCGAGAGCAGCTCCATATCGAGTGAGTGGATGGTAAGTGCCCCCGCCTACCACCTCTAGTACATATTATTATAATAATAATAGTACTGTTTTATTATTAGTATTATTAGTAGTAGCAATAGTAGTACAGTATTATTATAACTATCACTGTTATTATAATTATTGTTATAATTATAACTTATCAATGTTATTATTATTATTATTATTATTATTATTACAACTATTATGATTATTATTATTCTATCTATCTATCTATGCAATACTGTACTGTTGTGTAATCTGTGTTGTAAGCCTGCATGGCTTGTTGTTGGCATAACTATCATCAAGAGTAATAATAGCATTATTAATAATAACAGTAATACCAATAATGTGAAACTCAGAGACATCACTCACTTGTGTCAAGCACACAGTTTACTATTCTATTACCTTACTTTTAAACATTACTATGAAAATATTAATAATTTTGTAATTACAGTAATAACATTACTGTATTAATAACATTGTGTTATTACAGGCATAATATTTCGGAACATTAAACACTGTGTGTGTGCTCAACACATTTGGCCTGTCTTGCCTCTTGTATGCATTATTACTGTTATTATTATTATATTATTGTGGTAGGTGGGGGTGCTCACCATCCACTCACTCGATGTAGTGCTGCTCTCGGGTGACTGCCCAATCCTCTCGTACTTCTTTCTTTCCTTCCTTCCTCTTATGTCTTTCTTTCCTTCCTCTTCTTCTTTCCTTCTTTCTTTCCTCTTCCTTCTGTCTGCAGGTGACTCTACACTGAGTGACAAGCCAAATAGTTTCCTCTACACCAGGAAACCATTTACTATGCTGGGTGGTAACCACATAACGAAATTACGGCACCTGGTGGTTTAGTGGGTAATTAAGGTCTTCCAGTCGGATTGAGCCTGTGTAGGCTTATATCCAAGGGATGGTTGGGGTTTAATGCTCATGTAATGCCACTCAGGGATGAGTGAGGCTGGTCACTCTCACTAAAATATCAGGACCACCTTGTCTAGCCCCGGGCTCCTACGCTCCTCATGGGCCAATGCAGGATTTGATGATGGATGGATGGATTATTATTACTATTATTATAAATCTTTTAGCAATATTTTTATGAGTATTAGTATTATAAAGAAGGAAACATTACTGATCTAGACAATGACTATTGGCAGAAAGCGAGTACTGCTAGGCAGAGAGCGAGTACTGCCAGAAAACGCACTTTAAACGTTTGTCACGTGAGTCAGCGTGAATGTCCTTTCTAATATCCTGATCTTAGTTCACCATCATTAGACTTTGCATTCTTGTTTATTTATTTTTTTCATCATTAATAGTGAATCATCAATAACTTATACATTAAAAACAGAAAACGCAGTCAAAATTCGATCAAACTTCCAAAACCATAACAGATGGTGGAGAAAAAATGCTATATTTTTTTCTCCCCACTGCTTTATGTTACATTAAAAAGAAACAACAATAACAGTTTCATAATCTACAATGATTCAGGGTTATTTTGAGACAAAAGGTAATGTTCTATCATAGTTAATAACTAGGTTATGGTTGTTGGAAGTTGGTCGAACTCTGACTGCATTTTCTGGCTATTTTTATTTTGGCATGAGCAGCCCTTTTAATTCAGAGCACCTCAAATATAGTCAGGTGGTTTGGCCATGTGGAAAGGATGGAGAGCGAGGGACTAACGAGGAAAGTGTATGTGAGCGAGGTGGAGGGAGGGAAAGGGAGGGGAGGGCCAAGGTTGAGATGGAGGGATGGAATGGAGAGGGAGGTATATGAGAGAGGGGGTGTGAGCTGGGAGCAGGGCAGTGAAATATCGGGGGATTTGGCAACATGAAGGCGATTTGCTTGTGCCCACCCCTTATACCCTTATGGAATTAAGGCATCTGGCAACAGACAGATAGAAAGACTGATAGACCTCATGCTAATGGCACTGAGTATGGAAGAATTGGCTGAAAATTTTCAAAGGTAGGGAGAAGGTATGAAGTCAATAGTGTCAAGAATTTCCTAGATCGTGAAATTAGTATCGTAATTCATGACATTTTTTAGCAATAGTGGGAACAGTTGAACAATTCTGAAATCCACAGAATTTCACTCATTCTCTTAACCGCCCGCTTTTGCACTTATATGTGTATCGATTTTGCAAAAATTTCGTCATTGTCTCGTGAGTGACTGTCTCTATGTACAGACAGTGCATTCCACTGAGCAAAATTTTGTGAATTATTGTTCCCTCACCCTTGCCTTTCTAACCATTGAGTTGGCCATGCCCATTTCACATGCCTTTGTGCTGGGCACTCGAGCAACGCCAGTCATTTTCTGACTGCCACGGGAGAAGGTAGTGCTGTGTGAAGAGCTCGAGCGGGTCCCTCATCGTAGCGACTACAAAGTCTCCAGTAGTTCGGCAGTTCCCCTACCTCCCCACCGAGTTTGGTGATTGGCAGAAGTGAGAGGCGATAGCAGCATCTCGTCTAGTGACAGATGCCCAGTCTATTCACAGCGACTTTCATCTCCACTGACCAGTATTTCTTTCTTTTGTTTCCCTAGGCTTAAGGTTATTTAGCTATTGGTTTGAGTGTGTAAGTGAGTGCATTCCTTTTGCTCTGATTTTTTAACAGATTCATGTAACTTAAATTTAATTTCTTGTAATAAATAATTTTTTTTTTTTTAAATGAAAGTTTTGTTTAATTTCCCCTCATTTAGCATACCCTCTGCTCCAAGCTAGCAAACTCCTTATATTAATCACGACTGGAATTTAAGCTAGTTCTTTGGTATTAATTCTTAAATCCATTGTGCCAGCTAGGAATGCACCAGCAAGAATCTGTTTATTATTATTATTAATTACTGAATGTCAAGGGGTGAGGTAACTTTCTCAAGGCCAACAGTACAGTAATACAGACTTTTTGAGCATTTAGTCTCTGCTGTCTACTGTTGAGAAAGTTTATAAAATTCTTGTCTCTAGAGAATTGGCGAAGTAAGCCAGCATAAAAGTGAAATCGCTACTTGATTTCACGGGTCGATTCTCTCATGCTAATTGACCAGGCATTCGTTTGCATTTGTCCATGGACATATTCTCATTTTCTCCCTGACAAATAGGTCTCCAAGACAAAAGACTTGATCTATGGGTGATGCATGGGTCAATTATGGAATCAGCTAACTAGCCATATGCTGCAAGTAGGAAAGATGTGGGGTAGTTTCAGTACAGTATTTACTATATTACATGTAGCTGCAAATTTTGGATGCACAAGAGATGTGAAGTGCATGGTAACTTGAGGCTGGCAGTAAACTTCAGATGTATTTATTAAATGTAGTGGCACAGTTAGACTGCTCGATGGTAGACTGATCCTATCCTTGGTGATAGGAGATAAGTCACAAAAGGATGTGGACAAATCCTGTTGTCAGGGTTATATAAGTGATTAGTGAAGAGTATAATACCAGACTACCATTGCAAGGGTGCAGAGTGGTTGTAAAACATTCAGAGAACTGTTACCTATCCTCTCAATTCTTCTCATTATCCACAAAAGGGAAAGTGCTGGTGCCTGTACTAGCAATGTTTTATTGCATGGAAGTGAAACATGTGATGTAAAGACAAGGATACAATGAGACTAGAGCAAAATCATGTGAGAATAATCTGACTGATATGTAAAGTGGATAAGAGGATGTCTTCAGAAGAACTAAGAAGGTGGCTGAGAGTGGAAAGCATCAGGAAGGATGTAGCGAGGAGAAAACTGAGATGGTTAAGACACACTGAGAGGATGAACCAAGAAACTTTAGCTGGAAGGTGTAGCTGCGCAGAGGTACCAGGCCAACAACAGTGAGGATGGGTGAGGAAGGCATGGGACCAGATGGAGCATGCTGACTTTGAACCTCAAGGCGCAGCAAAGCGACAGAATGTATCGAGTGAACCGATCAGTCCCTTGTTACATGGAAGACAGATTTAGCACCAAAATAAGCATGAGGATGCATAATAACATCTGTGGAGGGAAACTTCTTGAGGGGTGTTATCTATATAGACTGTATATACAGTAAAAGTCCTGATATCTGAATGGCAAGGATCGAGGGTCTCTCGGACTACTGTTTTTTTCAGACTACTGGGAGGGACCTTTGAAAACATTAGAAATATGTAGATGATCATTAAATAAACACTTAAAATTATATGGGTTATTGTTTTAGACACCAAAAATGCATTGAAGAGTAGCTGAACAGTTGCAGGCAGGTCCAAGAGCAAGTCGAAGCCAGATAAATCCTTAGAGAAAGCCTAGAAAAATTTGAAAAAAGCCGAGAAAATTTAAAATTTTTTTACAGTACATTGAAAAATTCAGAGTATTGGGATACTCGGGTTATTGGTGGTCAGATTGGAGGGCTTTTAGTGTACCAAAAAGTTCTGCTAGTAAAACAGTCTCATACACCAAATTATAATATTATTTGCATTATTACAGTGAGATATACACATAATATCATCATATCATCAACATCCAGACCTCCTTTCCCACCCTAGGACAGAGTGAAGAGTAGCAATGTCCAGACAGCCCAAATCTGTCCAATCCAATAGGCCATGCTTCCATTCATTCACTATTCAAGCCCCCAGAATCCTGGCTGTATCTGATATGCCAAAAACATTCACCATCCATCCAATATATTACCACTATGCCGGGAATCGAATCTAGGACTCTCAGGTGAGAGCCAGGCAGCAATCCACTACACCACGACCAGGTAAAAGTTATCTCACATTGTCATGATCTTGCAACCAATGTACCTCCACCCCCACTGTGGGCATAAGGAGGATGAGATAACCCCTGGCACTCGGGCAAGTAGATGCTTTTAATCTATCCCAAGCACTTACGGCAAGATAGAATGAAGAGAGAAACCTGTATATTACATAGGAAAAATAATCCAGTATACAGCAATCCCTCCAATATCCAATGTAATACAGTCAAAGATGTCCGGAAAAAGGGTCTGTCCGGTTATTGGGCCTGAGGCTTCTGGACAGGTACTTAAGGACCCTAACCCAGCATAACTCAGAGAACCACCTACATACCTCCCTTCCAGACATGCATAGCGCCTATTTAAGACCCTATTCACATAAGTAAGGGACATAAAGCATGAAATAAGTGAAATGGAACCAGAGAATGAGGATTTACAGGTGAGTATGGAAAATATTTAGCAGTTGACAGCCTACTGAAACTCGATAACAGACATGAAAATCACTATGAAAATCACCTTTTTAAGACCCTATGCACACAAATAAGGGACATAAAGCAAGAAATAAATGAAATGAAACCAGAGAATGAGGATTTAGAAGTGAGTATGGAAAATATTTAGCAGTTGACAGCCTACTGAAACTCATTAACAGACATGAAAATCACTATGAAAATCACCTTTTTAAGATCCCATGCACACAAATAAGGGGCACAGAGCATGAAAAAATGAAATGGAACCAGAGAATGAGGATTTAGAGGTAAGTATGGAAAATATTTAGCAGTGTACTTACAACACATCCTTGACAGTGTACTTACAACACATCCATGGTGGCTGTTACAAAGATTAACCCACCTCTAAGGCTCTGACAGTGGAGAAAATGCTCTTGAAGCACGTACAGTGATCCAGTGTTGTGCTCCACTTAATCCTTAGCACTGTGAATTGTAACTGTTTAAACAAAAACGAGCACGAGCAGTAGCCATCCCGACAATTGTTTACTCACAATGGTAGCTGAGCGGGAACTGGGGAGGGGAAAGGGAGCCTGGGGAACGGGAAGCGTGCATAAACACAGCTGCTCGGCACTGCATGCCAAGTTCAAATTACGGGTGAAAAAAAAATCTTTTTTGGGTGGGGGGGGGGGGGGGTCCAAAGGCCCGGGCCCAAAATGTTCAGACGTTGGGGTGTCCGAATATTGGACGACTGGATATTAAAGAGATTACCAGTACAATTATGCCAGGAATTGAACCTGGGCCTCTCAGGTGAGAGCCAGGCAGCAATCCACTACACCACAACCAGGTAAAAGGTATCTCACATTGTCACGATCTTGCAACCAATGTACCTCCGCCCCCACTGTGGGCATGAGGAGGATGAGAATTAACCCCCTGGCACTTGGGCAAGTAGATGCTTTTAATCTATCCCAAGCATTTATGCCAAGTCAGAATAAAGTGCATGGGATAGATTAAAAGCATCTACTTGCCTGAGTGCCAGGGGGTTTTCTCATCCTCTTCATGCCCACAGTGGGGGCGGAGGTACATTGATTACAAGATCATGACAATGTGAGATAACTTTTACCTGGTCGTGGTGTAGTGGATTGCTACCTGGCTCTCTCCTGAGAGTTCCGGGTTCAATTCCCAGCATAATGGTAATACTGTATATTGGATGATTTTTCCTGTGTAAAGTAAAGGTTTCTCTCCTCATTCTGACTTGCCATAAGTGCCGGGGATAGATTAAAAGCATCTACTTGCCCGAGTGCCAGGGGGTTATCTCATCCTCCTCATGCCCACAGTGGGGGCAAAGGTACATTGGTTACAAGATCATGACAATATGAGATAACTTTTACCTGGTTGTGGTGTATTGGATTGCTGCCTGGCTCTCACCTGAGAGTCCCGGGATCAATTCCTGGCAAAATGGTAATATATTGGATGATTTTTCCTGTGTAAAGTACAGGTTTCTCTCAACATTCACCAAGTTCTCTAGCTTCCCATAAACGTATCTGACAGAGTAATTCCGGACGCTTTCACGTTAAAAGGGGTGCCAAATCCCTGATCATGCGCTTTCCTCACAACATTCATCCAGATAGCTCGATCTCTTGTCGGTCCCCTAGTCTCACCGGCTTCCAAACCTCTCTTCTTCACGCACTCATCCACCATATCCATCCTTAGCCTACCTTGCCTCCTCCCTGCTTCAAATTTGCTCAGATACACCTTTTTCACCACTCTATTGTTATCCAGTCTCTCCACATGACCATACCATCTCAGTACACTCTCTTTGATTCTTGTGTCCACAGACTTCCTCACTCCACATCTTTCACGAATCACATTATTTCATATCCTATCCACTCTCTGTACTTCACATACATTCCTCAGCAGTCCCATCTCCACTGCTCTCACTCTTTTCATTTTCATGCCACACCACAGTCCCACATCTGTATGTTAAAGTTGGCACTAACACTCCTTCATGTAAGCCTCATGCAGCTGCAACACTCAAGCCTCTGTTTCTTATCAAGGTTTTCACTGCAGCAGCTACTTTTCTTCCTTGTGTCACTCTACTTTCCACTTTTTTTGCACATTTTCTTCTCTTTTCTATCACTGTACCCAGGTATTTGAACTCTCTCACCAATTCCAGTCTCTCTCCATTCACTGTAACATCATACTGGGAGTCACCTTCTCTCTCAATAATCATCACCTTACTCCCTTCTAAATTAACTCTCAAGGCACAATGCTCACAGACATTAGCAAAACTCTGCACTAGTCTACCAAGTTCTTGTCTGGTATTTGCAAGTAGTACTGCATCATCAGCATACAACAAAGATGAGATATTCCATTCATCACCATTCATTACCAATGCCATCCCCCTCTCCATTACTTGTGTTTTTACTTCTCTCGTCACTCCATCCATATATATATTGAACAAGCAAGGGGACATCACACAACCTTGCTGCACGCCCACACTGATCGTGAACCATTCACTTAGATGCCCATTAACCCTTACACATGCTTCACTACCATCATAAAAACTCTTGAAAGCACCTAGCAGCTTACCATCCACACCATACATGCGCAAAACCATCCACAATCCTTGTCTGTCTACTTTGTCGTAAGCTTTTTCCAGATTCATAAATGCCATAAACACCTTATAGTCCTTCTCGCAAGCCTTCTCCACTATCTGTCTCACTGCAAATATCTGATCCACACATCCTCTGCCACTCCTAAGGCCACCCTGTTCATTACTCACTAGGACTTCTGATATCTCTTTCACTTTCTCTGTAATAATTCTTCCATATACCTAGCCCACCACACTCAATAAAGTTATGCACTGATAATTCTTGCACCCACTTTGCTCAACTTTATTTTTTTACAGGAGTACAATCACTGCCTTTTTCCACTCTGCTGGCAGTTTCACTCATCCATGCATTCTTACCTATCTCCAACAACCACTTCATTCAGCTCTCTCCACAACAATTAATCATCTCTGCATACACCTCATCAACCCCAGCTGCTTTCCCATTTTTCAGCTGCTTCACAACGCTCTTCACTTGTGCAAGTGTCACGTTTCGTAGCACTGCATTCCTTCTTTGCACACCCCCAAAGTCATGTTTACAGTGGTTCTGCTCTCTCTATTCGTGTTCAACAGGCTTTCAAAATATTCTTTCCGTCTGGTCCTTACTTCATCCCAATGGGTTAATAATCTACCACCTACATCCTTCACACCATCACATTTCTTTCCGCTATCACTTTTACATTTCCGCACCTCTTTCCTAGAATAACTTCCTATTTTCAGTGTAGTCTGCATTCATTTTTCTTCCTATATCATAATTTACCTCCTCCTTTCTCCTCTTCACTAGTCTCTTTATGTGCATCTTGCTCTTAACATATTAAGTTCTTATTTCAAATGAACCCCTGTCCTGTAACCACTCTAGCCATTTCTTCCTCTTTCTTCCACTGCTCTCTTAACCTCTTCATCCCACCATGTCATACCTTTCTTCTTTGTTGTTACTCTTGCCACACCACACACTGCTTCAGCATTTCTAACTAAGCAATCTTTATATGCATTCCACAGGCTGTCCAGATCCATTTCATTCCAATTCACTGATTCTAACTCCTCCCCTACTTTGGTCCTGTATTCATCTGCCATTTCTTTGATCCTCAGCTTCTCGACTTTCACTCTTTCTCCCCGACTGCTCCTCTCTTTCCTGGTCCACCTCACTCCCCTCAGCTTAATCTTGCATACCACAATCATATGATCTGACAGACCTCCATATCGTCCTCTCACGGCCCTCATATCAGGAACCATTCCCAGCAACGACCTCTCTATGAGCACGTAATCAATCAGGCTCCTTTCAACACAATCCCCATTCCCTCTATACCATGTAAGTAATCCCTCCACTATCCGACGTAATAGAGCCAATGGCATGTCCGGACAGTGGTCTTGTCTGGATAGTGGCCCTGAAGCTCAGGCACTGGTCATTCATGACCCTAACCTAACCTAACCTAAATCAGAAAACCACCTACCTACCTCCCTACCGGACATGCATTGCACTTATTTAAGTCCTCTTTCACATGAATAATGCACACAAAGCATGAATTAACTGAATTTTAACCAAAAAATGATGATTTAGAGGTGAGTAAGGCACAGGTGCTCACAACTTACCAGCAAGTGTAAGTAAGTATCAGACACGGAAATCACTATGAAAATCACCCTTTCTCACACCATATGCATTAAATAATGGACACAAAGCATGAATTCATTGAATTTTAACCCAAAAATGATGATTTTGAGGTAAGTAAGGCATAGATGTTCATGAGTTGGCAGCTTAGTGTAAATAAGTATCGGACATGGCAATCACTATGAAAATCATCATTTCTCACATCTTATGCACTAAAATATGGGATACAAAGCATCAAATAAATAAACTGTTGCCGGAAAAAGAGTTAGGTATGGCAAAGGTGTTCACTGTTCACCAACAGCACCAGTCATTCTTGACTCTAACCTAACCTAACCTAAATCAAACCACCTACCTACCTCCCTACCGGACATGCATAGCACTTAATTATGACCCCATTCACATAAATAATTGGCACAAAGCATGAATTATTCAAATTTTAACCCAAAAATGATGAATTTGTGGTGAGTAAGGCAAGGGTGTTCATGAGTTGGCAGCTTGGTGTAAGTAAGTATCGGACGTGGCTATCACTATGAAAATCATCATTTCTCATACCTTATGCACTAAAATATGGAATACAAAGCATCAAATAAATAAACTCTTACCAGAAAAAGAGTTAGGTATGGCAAAGGTGTTCACTGTTCACCAACAGCACCGGTCATTCTTGACCCTAACCTAACCTAACCTAAATCAGAAAACCACCTACCTACCTCCCTACCGGACATGCATAGCACTTAATTAAGACCCCATTCACATAAATAATTGGCACAAAGCATGAATTAATCGAATTTTAACCCCAAAATGATGAATTTGAGGTGAGTAAGGCAGGGGTGTTCACGAGCTGGCAGCTTAGTGTAAGTAAGTATCGGACGTGGCTATCACTATGAAAATCATCATTTCTCATATCTTATGCACTAAAATATGGAATACAAAGCATAGAATAAATAAACTGTTACCAGAAAAAGAGTTAGGTATGGCAAAGGTGTTCACTGTTCACCAACTGCACCAGTCATTCTTGACCCTAACCTAACCTAACCTAATCAGAAAACCACCTACCTACCTCCCTACCGGACATGCAAGCACTTAATTAAGACCCCATTCACATAAATAATTGGCACAGAGCATGAATTAATCGAATTTTAACCCAAAAATGATGATTTTGAGGTGAGTAAGGCAGGCTTGTTCGCCAGCTGACTACATAATGAACGTAAGAAAGAGACATGATTATTACTGAGAAAATCACCTTTTCACAGCCTAAGCACTCAAATATGGGACACAAAGCATGAAGTAAATAAAATGTAACCAGAAAAATTATGATTTAGAGGTGTATGGGGCAAAAATGTTCACCAGTTGACTAGATACTGAACGTAAGAGACATGGTAATCACTGAGAAAATCACCTCTTTCACAGCCTGTGCACTCAAATATGGGACACAAAGAATGAAATAAATAAAATGTAACCAGAGAATGAGGAGTTAGAAGTCTATCTATCTATATACCTAGGCTGCTTCCCCCAAGAAAAGGGAGGTAGCCGAGACTGGTCAACACACTACCAATTTACTCATCCACTCATACACATTCATTCGCATCTTAGCCCCAAAGGGGAGAAGGGACAGATCCTCACCGCACCACACCGCACGAGGGTCAACCACGCAGTGCAGTCAGTGACATCCGCAGCAGGGCCCGACAGCAAAGCTGGTTTACCCCTGCCACATCATAATGGATCCAGCCCCTTACCTGCACCTGACCTGATCAGCTGATCAGACAAAATGCAGGAGAATATCCTCTCAGGGCTGCATCATCATTTATTCATTCACAATTTCTCTCCATTCATTTCTATCACGCACAGCGTGGAAAATATTTAGCAGTTGACAATGTTTACTTACAGTCCATGATTGTTGTTTACCCCCATCTCTAAGGTTTTTACAGTGGTCATACTTGCTCTTGAAGCATGTCCAGTAATCCAGTGTTTAACGACACTTAATCCTTAGCACTGTGACTTTTGATTATTTAAACAAGAACGAAAATACCGTAAACGATCAGACAGCCGTCCACTGTTCACGGGAGTTGAGACAGAACTAGTAGGAGGGAGACTGGGCGGGAAGGGAGCTAGCCGGCACGTGAGGGAAATTCAAACTGATGCGGTCGGAAAAAATCGGATTTTTTTTTTTTTTTTTTTTCAATTTTGGGGTTTCGGCCACCAGCCCACAATGTCCGAATAGTGATGTATCCAGACAGTGGACGTCCGGATAGTAGTGAGATTATTTATGTGAATCTTTGTGTTTGAAACATGAGTAACAAAAGCACAACCTTTTTTCCTGACACATATCCTTCAGTCGCCTGCCATTATCATTTTCTCCGCGTACTCCATTACAACCCATTATGTTATCCTCAGTACCAGTTCCTACTCTTCCATTCATATCGCCCATTACGGTCACTTTATAGCTCTTGGGCATTTCTCCCACAGTGTCATCTACCTCATCCCAAAACCTGTCTTTCTCTCACTCCTGTCCTCACACGGTGTATACACTACAATCACTGCAACTTTCACCTTCTCAAACTTGAACTTGACACACAAGCACCTTGAGCTGACACATTTGTAATCTCTCATTCCACTCTGCCACACCTCATTCATCAACAGAGCAACGCCTTCCATGCGACTTCCTCGCCCATTTATGCCTGAGCTTACACATTTCACACCTTCCCACTCCTCCACTTCACACACTTTCATCTCTGTTTCACATAGTGTCAATACGGCATCTCTCACACTCTTGAACACATTCACCACTTCCACCCTCTTGCTCTCCTCATTCACACCTCTCACATTCCACATGGCCATGCGCATCTGGCCATTTGGTTGCAGCCCTGGGCAGGTATTGGGCCCTCCAAGGTTCTCCGAAACAAATGCCATGATTAAGCGATTTTAGATAGGGGAATGTGAGGGACACTTAACCCGGCCAAAAACCCCAGTTATATGGTTACAACCCAGTGTAGTTAATGGTTTCCTAGGTACAGGAAACCATTTGGCTTGTCACTCACTGTAGAGACCATAAGGCACCAGCATTATACAAGACATCCTCACTTAACAATATTTCACTTTAACTTTTTTTTTTTTTACACCCTTTTCTGGTCAAAGATGCCTCAGTTTTCACCTTAACAAGACCTGGGACAAAGTCCCAGGTCTTGTTAAGGATAAGAGACTGAACAGGGAGGTTGCCAAATATCACGCAGCATGGAAAGCAGATATTATTTGACCAAGGTTGATGCATGCAAGCATGTTGGAGCCTTTATAAACACAATTAAATGAGAGGCAAATCTATGTATTTCATCTGCTAGTTGCATATCTCATGCCTAGGCTGTTAACCAGCCCTATTCTGGCAACTTTTTACCTAATCCACCCCCAGAACCTGGCAAATTTTCAACTTGTCTTTCTTCGGCTCAAACCTCCACTTTCGGTGAGAAACATCGAAAATTCAGTGAGAAAGCACTCACCTTAAGTAAAAATGCACTAAACAGGTGAGAGGCCCCTCACCTGGCTACAGCTTTCTATGACGCTGTGCTTCATGCGAAGGAAACTTAACTAAAACCACTCAGACTTGGTCGGTCTATCTATCTATCTATTGCCAGACGCCTCAATCCTGCACAAAGTGGCCACAAACAAATCGCTTCCATGTCGCTCTCTCCCCCGCCATTTCACTGCCCTGCTCCCGGCTCACGCCCCCCTTTCTTATACACCTCTCCACTCCATCCCTCCATCTCATCCTCGGCCTCCCCCTCCATCTCCCCCCCTCCACCTCACTCACATACACTCTCCTCATCAGTCTTTCACTCTCCATCCTCTCCACATGCCCAAATCACATTACGTGTTTCTCCTAACGCTTCCTATCACATCCACATCCACACCACAATGCTCCATCACTTCCTCATATGTTAGTCTGTCTCTCTATGTAACTCAAAATGCTCCTTTCAAATAACTCATTTCCACTGCTCTCACTCTTGACTTCTGTCCCTCCAACAGGGTCCAAGCTTCACTTCCGTATGTTAGAGCTGGTATCACAATACTGTCATGTAACAGCTTTTTCACTTCCATGCTCACCTCCTTGTTTTTTATCACTATTTTCAAGGAACTGGCAACCTTCCTTCCCTGCTGCACCCTTTCAAGCACTTAACCCTCCAGACCTCCATCCTCCCATCACACTACCCAAGTACTTAAATGCACTCACATTCTCCATATCCTCCCCATCCAATCTCACTGTACATTCACTGACTTCACTTCTCTTGAAGACCATCACTTTACTCTTCCCTACATTCACATTTAGATTCCATTTCTTACTCAGCTCTCCTATGTCTTCACTCAACAACACAGTATCATCTGCAAACAACAGTACAGGGAGTTTCCAAACACTGCCCTCTCTCACCAGGGCTGCTCCAACATCCACTGCCTGACCTTGTATCTCTTTTATTACCTCATCCATATACAGATTGAACAACCACGGAGACATGACACATCCTTGTTCAATCCAGCCTTCAAATGGAAAAATCCACTCAGTTTGCCATCCACACGCACTGCAGCCTTAGCACCCTCATACATACTCTTCACTGCCTTCCCATCTACTCCACATATTCTTAATACTTTCCACAATCCTTGTCTATCGTCCCTGTCATATGCTTTCTCCAAATCCATGAAGGCTGCATACAACTTCTTTCCCTTCTCTAGAAGCTTTTCCACTAAAGATCTAAGAATGAATATCTGGTCTACACAACCTCTTCCCTTCCTAAAACCTCCCTGCTCTTCTCCAACTAATTCCTCCATTATTTCCCAAACTCTGTTAATAAGTATCCTACCATATACTTTTCCTATTACACTAAGAAGGCAAATGCCAATATGATTACCACACACTTCTTTTTCCCCTTTTCCTTTGTACAGGGGTATAATTATACCTGACTTCCAATCCTCCAGGACTCTACCTTCCTCCCAGGCCAATCTGCACACCCACATCCATTCTATTACTATCTCTCTCCAATGCTTCAGCATTTCACCCCACACTCCATCAATTCCTGGGGCTTTCCCCATTTTGATTTTCTTCATTGCTTCCACCAATTCCATCCTACTGATTTCTTCCTCTCTTCTCACAACCCTCCTTCTCCCAGCCATTCCCCAGCCACTTATACTTGCATTACTTTCATTTTCTATGTTCAACAGTTCATTAAAGTGTTCTCTCCATCTGTTCACTTTTCTCCCTTCTCCACTACTAATCTACCATTTTTATCTTTCACACCCCAACTAACTTCACTGGCACCCTGTCTAACTCTCTTTACCTCTTTCCAGAACATTTTCATACATTCCCTCCACTTTACACCAAAATTCCTTCCAAATTCCTCATCCACTCTCTTCTTACTCTCTCTTACTAATCTTTTCACCTCTCTCCTCCTCTCTAGATATAACTCTCTCTTCCGTCTCTCAATTTCTTTGACGCCCCTGTTCCTCATCCACTCATTATATGCTTTCTTCTTTTGTGCCACAGCCTCTCTCACCTCTTCAGTCCACGATGTTGTTCCCTGAACCCCCCTTCGTCTTCTCTTCACCCCACGCACCACCTCACATGCTGCACAGATTTCTTCTGTGAATATCTTGCACACACCTTCCACGCCCCCCATCTGCTCCAATCTATGTTTACACAATCGCTCCTCCACTTCCCTTTTATATTCAGCCTTTATTCCATCCTCTTGTAAATTTTCTACCCTCCTTGTAAGAACTACTTCCTCCTGTCCTTCCCTTCTTCTTTTCCTCCATTTTGTTTGGACCCTGATTCTCAGAAAGTCCACTTCCCCAACCTCTATATACTCTTGCATCCATTACACATCTTCTCATCCTTTCATCCACACACACATAGTCAACCATTGCCTTCCATTCATTCAGTTCACCATCCACCCTTCTCAACACTCACCAAGTATACCTGTGAATCATTTTGTGCCTGAAGAGGGTATTAGCTATCACCAACCCCCTCCCGGCACAAATGTCCACTAAAGCACTGCCATTCTCATCCAACTCTGCAGGCACACCCCACTCACCAACCACTCCATCCACCTTCACATTCCCTAATTTTCCATTCATATCTCCAATCAGAAACACTCTCTCATTAATTTCAAACTTTTCCAAGCACGCTTCCACATTTGTCCAGAACTCTTCTCTCACTACTTACACGATCTTGCGTTGGCACATACATGCACACAATTGCCCACATTTGTAGTCAAACTTTCACTCTTACCTACACTATCCTTGACCCAACTGATCCATTCTCTCTTATTTTCTCCTTCCCTTTGTTACTCACAGCAGTACACACTCCTTCTTTTGCCTTCTCATTCTCACCTACTCCCACGCATATACCCCATCCATACTCCCATTCTCTCACACTCTCACCTCACCATTTAGTTTCAGTTAGTCCACATATATCCACTTTCGCACCCTCAAGCACCTGTACAATCTCTCACTCTCTTTCACCTCATCATTCATACCCATTACATTCCAGGTTGCAATCTGTAACAAGTCCTTTGTCCGGTACTTTGTTGTCAACTTTTGGTCAGTCCTGGTCTGAGGCTTTTTGTTCGTATTTTTAGTTAGTTGTTTTACAGGGAGGGGCACTAACCCACCACCAACCCTTTTAGTCGCCTCTTACGACAAGCAGGGATACTGGGAGAGAATTCTTGAAAACCCCCCTATCCGCAGGGGGGTAGGACTTGGTAGTCATTTATTTATTTATTTGGTACGATTTATATGTAGTACAAGAGTATTTTGGTTTTCACACAATAATACAGGCGATATAAATGTTGTTCACTCACCAAACACATCAACATACTGCACCTACCTTGGCGACGTTACCTCCTCAGTACGTCTGTTCATTACTGACTCTGGTGCCACATAATCTTTGTCCTCTACATCGGGAATCACTTTTGCCTTGAATTTCGTCATCGGAGAAACTGTGGTGCTACATGTCTTTACCGGCCAGGTCACCGCTAACAGGTGAGTTGCGAGAAAATGGTGCACCCCCCCGAGCGGGGTGGGGGTGGTGGGGGTGGGGGTGGGGGTGGGGGGGTTACACAGGGTCAGGCAATGTTGCCACCTGGCTGGGGGTAGAGGAAGGTCTCCCACATATGCCTACCAAAAATCTCCCACGAAACTTGAAAAATGTGGACCTCGCAATTGCAGACGGTACAATGCACGTCGTCGGGAGTGAGAGATGGGTTAGGGTGCGACGTGCATCATACGTCGACGGGACAGGGCGGGTTAATCTGTCATGATCACTACAGACCTACACTTTGTTTACCAGAACAGCTGCACCAGCGAGATATCTCTCTTTCTTAAATTTTGCTTCATCTTCATTCATTTGCATCCTACTGTTCCTCAACACAATTAACCATTATCTGTACAAGTCAGAGATTCGCTGCATAAAAACCAATAATCTATTCTGTGATAAAAGTAAAAGAGAAAAAATTAGGTGCACAAAGTCATACAAATGCAAAGGGCTACAACACCAATTTTCCCTAAATATACTAAACATGAGCTATGCATTATAATTCAAAACAGTAACATTATTTTAGCTGTAATGAGAGAATAAGCATGTGACATGTGCATAAATTAGAAGCACTGTTATAAGGAAATGTGAGTGCCAAGCATTTATGATCACAGTACCCAAAGTGTCCTTTTTTTATCTATCTATATACCTAACCTACTTCCCCCAAAGAAAGGGAGGTTGCCATGACAGGACGACACACTCCCAATTTACTCATCCAAACACACACATTTATTCGTATCTTACCCCAAGGGGAGAAGGGACAGATCCTCACCTCACCACACTGCACGTGCAGTCAGCGATATCTGCAGCAGGACCCAGCAGCTGAGCTGGTTTACCCCTGCCACATCATAATGGACCCATCTTGTTACCTGCACCTGATCTGATCACATACTGATCAGACCTAATGTGGGAGAATATCCCATCAGGGCCACATCACCATTTATTTCATTCACAATTTCTCTCCAGTCATTCCTATCACACCCATTCACTCTTCCTTGCTCAACAGACATCCCTCTCACAGCTAATGCTCTCTTCACACTGTCCATCCATCCTATTCGTGGTCTTCCTCTCACATCCAATCCAGTTATCTTTTTCACCAATTGCTCTTCATCCATTCTCTCCATATGCCCAAACCATTGCAACACTCTCTGTTCAACTCAATCAGCCATCTCCTGCATAACTCCAGTTCTCCTTTGCACTTCATCATTTCTTACTCGATCCATACGTATCGCTCCACACATACTCCTCATCTCCAATACATTCAAACTTCTCCTCTCTGCTACACCCATATTCCATGTTTCAGTCCCTTATAATGTAGTCGGCACCACTAACCCTCATACAGCCTTCTCTTTACATCCATTGTAAGAGAACAACATCTAAACACTTTTTTCATTCCTCCCAGCACCTTTCCTACTTCATTCATTCTAAACCTCACTTCTACATTTATTCTTTCATCCACAGCAACATGTGACCCTAAATACTTAAAACACTCTACCTCCTCAAGCAACTCATCATTCAAAACTATATTCATCCTCCTACCATCTACCAACCACGTACACTTCATCACTTTACTCTTATTCACAATTTTCTCCTTTCACACACCCTTCCAAACTCCTCTGCCAACTGTCTCAATCTCTCCTCCGAATCAGCCACCAGCGCAGTATCATCCACAAACATCAGCTGATTCAAATTCCACTCTCTACCATCAGCATTCACCAGACTCATACCTCCACTTAATGCTCTCACACTCACATCAATTACAACACCATCCACATAAATATTAAACAACCAAGGCGACATCACACATCCTTGCCACTTCCCCACTCTCACGGGAAACCAATCACTAGCAGTATTTCGTACACTTACACATGCTCTACTATTTACATAAAAACTTTTCACTCCATTTGACAACCTACCATCAAATCCATTCAATCTCAGAATAGTCTATAACGCCTCCCCATCAATTCTATCATACTATCTATCTATCTATCTATTGCCAGATGCCTCAATCCCACACGGGGTGGCGACAAACAAATCACCTCCATGTCGCCCTATCCCCCGCCATTTCACTACCACGCCCTCAACTCACACCCCCCTCTCTAATATACCTCTCCACTCCATCCCTCCATCTCATCCTCGGCCTCCCCCTCCCTCTTGCCCCCTCCACCTCACTCACATACACTCTCCTCGTCAGTCTTTCACTCTCCATCCTCTCCACATGCCCAAACCACCTTAAAGTGTTTCTCCTGACACTTCCTATCACATCCACAACCACACAACAACGCTCCTTCACATCCTCAATTGTTAGTCTGTCTCTCCATGTGACTCCACATGCTCCTCTCAAATAACTCATTTCCACTGCTCTCACTCTTGACTTCTGTCCTTCCAACAGGGTCCAAGCTTCACTTCCATATGTTAGAGTTGGTATCACAATACTAACATGTAACAACTTTTTCACTTTCATGCTCACCTCCCAGTTTCTTATCACTGCTTTCAATGAACCAGCAACCTTCCTTCCCTGCTGCACCCTTTCGAGCACTTCACCCTCCAGACTTCCATCCTTACTCATCACACTACCCAAGTACTTAAATGCACTCACATTCTCCATATCCTTTCCATCCAGTCTCACTGAACATTCACTGGCTTCACGTCTCTCAAAGACCATCACTTTACTCTTCCCTACATTCACCTTTAGATTCCGTTTCTTACACACTCTCCCAAACTCATCTACCAAGCCTTGCAGCTCCCCTTCGTCTTCACTCAACAACACAGTATCATCTGCAAACAACAGTACAGGGAGTTTCCAAACACTGCCCTCTCTCACTAGGGCCGCTCCAACATCCACTGCCCGACCTTGTATCTCTTTTATAACCCCATCCATGTAAAGATTGAACAACCATGGAGACATGACACATCCTTGTTTCAATCCAACCTTCAAATGGAAAGATTCACTTAGTTTGTCATCCACACGCACTGCAGCCTTAGCACCCTCATACATACTCTTCAATGACTTCAACAACTTCTCATCCACTCCATATATTCTTAATACCTTCCACAATCCTTGTCTATCCACCCTGTCATATGCTTTCTCCAGATCCAAGAAGACTTAATACAACTTCTTGCCCTTCTCTAGAAACTTTTCCACTAAGGATCTAAGAATGAATATCTGATCTACACCTCTTCCATTCCTAAAACCTCCTTGTTCTTCTCCAACTAATTCCTCTGTAATTTCCCTAACTCTGTCAATAAGTATCCTACCATATACTTTTCGTATTACACTGAGAAGACAAATGCCCCTATGATTACCACACACTGCTTTTTCCCCTTTTCCATTGTACAGAGGAATAATTATACCTGACTTCCAATCCTCCGGGACTGTACCCTCCTCCCAGGCCAATCTGCACACCTTCCACATCCATTCTATTACTATCTCTCCTCCATGCTTCAGCATTTCACCACACACTCCATCAATTCCTGGGGCTTACCCCATTTTAGCTTTCTTCATTGCTTCCACCACTTCCATCCTACTGATTTCTCCTCTCTTCTCACAACCCTCCTCCTCCCCGCCATTCCCCAGTCACTTATACTTGCATTACTTTCATTCTCTATGTTCAACAGTTCATTAAAGTGTTCTATCCATGTTTACTTTTTCTACCTTCTCCACTAGTAATCTACCATTTTTATCTTTCACACCCCAACTGACTTCGTTGGCACCCTGTCTAACTCTCTTTACCTCCTTCCAGAACATTTTCTTACATTCCCTCCACTTTGCACTCAAATTCCTTCCAAATTCCTCATCCACTCTCTTCTTACTCTCTCTTACTAATCTGTTCACCTCTCTCCTCCTCTCTACATATTACTCTCTCGTCCATCTCTCCGCTTCTTTGACGCCCCTGTTCCTCATCCAATCAATATATGCTTTCTTCTTTTGTGCCACAGCCTCTCTCACCTCTTCAGTCCACCATGCTGTTCCCTGAACACCCTTTCGTCTTCTCTTCACCCCACACACCACCTCACATACTGCACAGATTTCTTCTGTGAATATCTTGCACACACCTTCCATGCCCCCCATCTGCTCCAATCTATGTTTACACAATCGCTCTTCCACTTCTCTTTTATATTCAGCCTTTATTCCATCCTCTTGTAACTTTTCTACCCTCCTTGTAACAAATACTTTCTCCTGTCCTTCCCTTCTTCTCTTCCTCCATCTTGTTTGGATTCTGATTCTGGCCACCACCAAGTGGTGGTCAGAAAATCCACTCCCCCAACCTCTATATACTCTTGCATCCATTACACATATTCTCATCCTTTCATCCACACACACATAGTCAATCATTGCCTTCCGTTCATTCATTCCACCGTCCACCCCTCTCACCACTCGCCATGTATACCTATGGACCATTTTGTGCCTGAAGAGGGTATTAGCTAACACTAACCCCCTCCCAGCACAAATGTCCACTAAAGCACTGCCATTCTCATCCATCTCTGCAGGCACACCCCACTCACCAACCACTCCATCCACCTTCTCATTCCCTACTTTTCCATTCATATCTCCAATCAAAAACACTCTTTCATTCCCTTCAACTTTTCCAAGCAGGATTCCACATTTGTCCAGAACTCTTCTCTCATTCTACTTACACGATCATGCGTTGGCACATACACGCACACAATTGCCCACATTTCTAGTCCAACTTTCACTCTTACTCACACAATCCTTGACCCAACTGATCCATACTCTCTTACATTCTCCTTCCATCTGTTGCTCACAGCAATACACACTCCCTCTTTCACCCTCTCATTCTCAGCCACTCCCACACATATACCCCATCCATACTCCCATTCTCTCACACTCTCACCTCGCCATTTAGTTTCAGTTATTCCACATATATCCACTTTTGCACTCTCAAGCACCTGTACAATCTCTCTCCCTTTCACCTCATCATTCATACCCCTTACATTCCATGTTGCAATCTTTACCATGTCCTTTGTCCGGTCCTTTTTCGTCAACTTTTGGTCAGTCCTGGTCCAAGGCTTCTTGTTCATATTTTTCTATCATACACTTTCTCTAAATCCACGAACACTCAAAACACATCCTTACCTTTCACTAAATACTTTTCACCACCTGTCTCACAACAAACACCTGATCCATGCATCCTCTCCCTCTCCTAAAGTCACACTGCTCATATCCAGTCAATCCCTCTGTACTCTCTCTAACTCTCTAGTTAACACTCTACCATACACCTTACTCAGAACACTCAACAGACTTATACCCCTAAAGCTAGTACATTCATTCTTATCACCCTTACCTTTATACAGTGGAACCACACAAGCACTTGTCCAGCCAATCGGCACCAAACTGTTTACAAAACACACTGAGCAATCTTACTAAACACTCAACAATAGTCGCTCCACCACTTTTCAGGCATTCCATGGCACACCCATCCATACCTGCAGCTTTCCCTGATGTCATTTCCTTTACTGCCTGCTGCACTTCCTCCATAGTGATCAGAGAATCATTCAACTCTCCCAACACATTTATTCCTTGCACCCTTCCATCTGCCACAATCTCAGTCTTTCTTTCCTCCTCTACATTTAACCATCTTTCAAAATACTCCGTCCATCTCTTCCTTACTGCATCCATCTCAATTAACATCCTCCAGCCTCAGATTTTACTTGTTCTTTCTTCCCCAACTCTCCCTTTCACACCCTTTTCACCTCCTTCCAAAACATCTTCATATTCTGTTGAAAATTCCCAGTCAACCGCCTACCCCACCTCTCATCTGCTGCTACTATGGCATCAAGCACAACCCTTCTTGCCCTGTTCCTCTTTTCCTTATACCTCTCATAATACATCTCATCCTTTCTCTGCAGTCACACTTCATATGCATGTCTCTTCTCAGCCACAGCCATACATACTTCCTCACACCACCATTCACTTCCTTTTCTTACAGCACCACCCACTCGTCTGAACTGTAATTCATCTATAATAGTTTAAAGTGACAGTACAGTATATGGTGCTTTATGTGGCTATGAACTAGGTTTTGGACTTAGATTAGCTGGCAGAATTGGTAGAGAGGCGGCCTGCAGTCCTAATGGGCCCAGGTTCGAATCCCAGCTGGGGCAAGGAACAGTTTAAGGATTTAAATTTCTTTACCCGTCATGTTCCGATTGATTTCCCCCCTACGATACCTCCCAGTCCCAAGTAATTTTGAGAAAAAATTTTTTTGGCTAAAACATCCACTTTTGTTGAGAAACACAGGAAAATCACCAATAAAGTGGTTACCTGGGTCCATAAGTGGTCAGAACAGGTGAGATTCCCTGGTGCAGGTACCGTATTCTGTCACTGACGTGTCTGGCTCTCACGTTTTCTATGGTACGTAATTTTGGGAGAAACTACAAACAACAGGTCTACATTTATTGATTTGGAACTAATAAACAATCACAACAAAAATATGATGGTTTTCAATGAGATATATAGGAAAAATAAGCATTGTTCCATTGCGTGAGCAAAGCGAGTTTGGTCACATTCGTCAAATGTGAGATGCTAAGTTTCTTGTTTCAGGAAACATCATTTTTTCTACTTGCATAATACTGTTTCAATGACATTTTACCATTTTTCACTTTATGTAAATGTATTCAGGTGTTTACATTCATTACGATGATATTTATCATAATGACAGCGTATATATGAATACTCAGCACACTCGCTATGGCTCTTCTTTCAACATACATTACATTTTTATACTTTCATATTATTGTTTCGATGACATTATACCATTTTTCACCCAGTGTAAATGTTTTCACCTATTTACATTCCTTACGATGATATTTAGTGTGATGGCAGCACATAATCACGTAGAAAGCGCAATCGCTACCACTCGTTTCAACTTATATTTTATTTCTCCACTTCCAGTATCCTTCCCCACTTCCATTACACCCGTTTCAACTTAATGCTACTATTTACATATAAACATGCCTTATTTATTACACTGAGCGTCAGAATATCGCATCTTTATACACTCACTAGGAATGTTTCGACTTAGATTCTATTTATCCACTTACATATTACTTTTCCTCTTACACTACACCCGTTTCCACTTTATACAACTATTTACATATATACATGCCTTATTTGTTACACTGAGCGTCAGAATATCGCATCTTTATACACTCGCTAGGAATGTTGCAACTTAGATTTTATTTAGCCACTTACATAATAATTTTCCACTTACATTACACCCTCCTCCACTTTATACTACTACAGTAGTCCTCCACTTAACAAATGGGTTAGGTTCCTGGAAAACCGTTCGTTACGTGATTTTTCGTTGCACAAGCCCATTAAAGCATGGGTTCAATGGGGTTTGGTTCCAGACTTCCGATTTCCCCTCCCCCCATCTATTAATATTCACCCTTCTTTGCTCATTATGAATAAATGTTTGTGTATCTTATGACTCCATAACTCATATTCTACAACTATTGTACATACAGTACAACTACATTCTACAAATACATACAGCACTTGATTTAAAGAATACTCGACACTGTAGACAGAGCCAGGTTGTGGAGGCGAGGTATAGTTTGTTTTTCACCATGTTCGTGCTGCCTTACTATATCCAGCTTAGTCTCGAGCATAAAGCTCTTCCTGGAGGCCTTGACTGCTTGTTGGCAAGGGCTAGTTGCAGTCATGTGAACTTGCGAAGGCTACAGCTGTTTTGTTTTGAATACTAGTGCAAGCATTGTGTTGCTAGAGGCGCTGCTGTCAACAGCTGCTAGTCACAATGCGCAACTGGCTTCTCTGATGGATGATTCGGCCGATAATTGTTAAACCACAAATTGGTAAAATTATTGTTTCAACCTCTAACAGAATTAGGAAATTTTGAACCTTTTCATCGATATTTTAGACAGTTCTAAGACACTTTTCTTCTATGGAATCATTCTTGCAAATTATTTTTATTTTACTCTTGAAAATATACTAACCTAACCTAACTTTGAGGAGTAAAATAAAAATAATTATGAGATGAAAATGTCATAAAAAAAAAGTGTCTTAGAAATTTCTAAAATATCAAAAAAATGGATCAAAACTCGTAATTCTGTTAGGGGCTGAAACAATAAAAGAACCAAAAAATTCGTTAAACCAAGTCTAGGCACTCGTTGCACAAGTGAAGGGTAGTAAAACACAATTTTTGTTAAACCGATTTTTCGTTGCGTAAGTGTTCGTTGTGTGAGGGTTGCCTGTATTTACATATTTACGGGCCTTATTATTATACTGAGCATCGGAATGTCGAATATTTTCATGAGAATAAGCGTCATAATGCAATCACACCATATCAGAAGTGCATCAAGGTGTGATATTCCCTAAAGCAAGGGTAAATGCACAGACCCACATCACACTCAACGCACTCATATCGGGTGTCTTTTCTCTAAGTGGTGGGACTCACTCTTGAATTTGAACACAATGACACCTGCGTTGAGGTCTTGGTCTATTTGGCTGGGGAGGTATAGGAGAGGCAATGTGGCGGGCGGAAATTCTCAGGGGAGTTTGGGCGGTAGGGGCAGTGCGTGGGCATTGCTGCGTCCTCTCGACAGCATACTGAGCTATAATCTCACGGCCAAGCTCCCTCAGAAACCCTTCAAAGGTTTCCTGCACTCCTGTTGTCATGGCATGCAGGTGGTGGCAATTGAGGGCAGTTATATCGAGCAGGTGAAAGAAGAGCTTCATGTACCACTTCATTGTGGTCCTGGCACACTCTACACTCGATATCATGGAGTCTGACTGGTCCACCAGCCTCATGATGATGATGTAATCGAGCACACAATCAGGTTTCCAGATGCGGCACCTCCTCTTGCTGCGGTAATCCACGGTCTGTGCAGTGCATCAGAGGGCGGTGAACCGTGGACAGGCGGCAGACTTCTCTGTTGTGGTTCCACACTGTTGCTAGGATGTTGTTAGCCCTGAAGAAGACCACCTCATTTTTGTCCAGTTTCCGCACCATCTTGACCATGTGACGCCGGTTCACCTTGACGGTACCACAGACTCCCGTGTCATGCAGGTGTAGATAACGAGCGAGGAGAGGGCAAGTGTACCAGTTATCCAGGTAGAGGACATGACCACGATGAAGGTACTCTTCTATCATAGTCTTTACCCCTGCTCCACAGTCCAATACTCCGATCTTCTATTATAACTGTCTGTGCACCGGCGTACAAGACTATGTCTTGCACATAACCAGTCCTATGGTCACACATAACAAAGATCTTGAATCCAAAACAGTGCCTTTTGCTGGGTATATACTGGCAAAAAGAAATACTGCCTCTCCACAACACGAGACTCTCGTCTATGACAAGGTCTCTATAGGGATAAAATGAGGAACGGAATGTCTGCCGTAGGTGATCAAAAACGAGCCTAATTCTCCTCATCTTATCAGTGTTATTTGCATTTGCAGGATCATCAGCACCGTAAAAGTGGAGGCGGCTAAGAATCTGCTGAAACCAATTACGGCTCATGATCTTACCAAAGATAGGTGTCTGCATGAGAGGGTCCATAGTCCAGCATGACGGAATTCTGTTTTTACGTAAAATACCCATCAAAAGAACCAGGGCAAAAAATACTAACACCTCTGTCAGGGAGACAGGGTAATCACTTATGAGGGAATGCCAGCTTGTTGTGCCCAGTCGTTCACTCTCACAGCACTGGCTGCTTGCAAAGCAGTTTGTTTGCTCCACAATTTGCTCCACAAAAGCCTCACCAAAGAACAGGTGGGAAAAATCCAACCTGGTGGAGCCAGGGTGATTACCTGGAGCTATGCAGCCAGCATGCCCCTCCTCAGTGAAGGGGTGAATGATGAGAGAAAAATCACTCCCATCTTCCCAATTCCACCTCACTTTAGCGTCTCCCCCATCGTCCCCATCATCAGGGTGGGGAGGAGATGCCAGTGTGGTAGGTTGGGGAGGACGAGTGTGGAGGGATTCACCACTCGCGCTCCTCTTCCCTCGTCCTTTACCCTTCCCCTTTCCCTTCCCCTTACGACCTTGAGGAACATCAGGGGGCTGTGGGGAGGAAGTTTGCAAATATTGAGGAGCATAAGATGTGCTGGGGAGGGGTTCCTCCTCGCCTCCCCGCTCCATCACCACACCACGTGATTCATGACGCTCCATCACTACCCCACGTGACACGCTCTGCTCCCTCACTCCACCACATGAGCGCGATGGCTCACCCCCACCACTCTCCATTTTAATAATCATTCCCGCCACCACACTTTCAATTTCACTTTCCACTCCCTCCACGCCACTTCTGCCCTCCCCAAACAAAACACTAGGCCCATACCTTAGGGTACGACGTGTTATCTTCTCGGGGCTGCGATGAGTGATGTGCTCGTGACCGTACCACGTGGCAGCACGTCCCATGGCTCCGTCCTCGTCCTCGCTGTCGGGCTCCACATCACGTAGGGGCTGGAAAGAGGTCGTTGCACATTGTTTTGGTGCAGGCCGGCCCTCTCTAGCGGACTGATAAGTGATGTAGCGCCGCTTTCTCGGGGACGGGAGCTCCTCATCACTGCTGCTACTTTCCTCCTCCTCTGGCTGGATGTAATCTTTATCTGCCACCTTGTCATCAAGAGGGGAATCACTGTCGCCTGTGAAGGCGTCCTGGGCGGCTTGTATTTGCTCCTCAGAGAGACCTCAGCGCACCATGTCTGACTTGGGTCACTGCTAACAAGTGAGTGAATGAGGTGCGGTCACGCACAGGTCACGCGGGGTTGCCGAGTGTCCCCACCTGGTGGCAGGTAGGGGAAGGTCACCTACGTACCAAAAATCAAGCACGAAATTTGAAAATTGCACAAATTATGAACCTTGCAATTGCACGAATTATGAACCTTGCAATTGCGCTCTTCACTTGTAATCCTAGTCCCCCCAGGCCTCACATTCAAAGACACACTACACATTCATCGAATCTGTATGTCTGAGCCTGAGAATATCCTCTTCTTTTACTCCCCAGCTCTCACTACCATACAGTATTACACTCCTAAAACATGCCACACACAAAGATCCCATAACATGGAGGGAGAGCCCTCTCAATATCAGGTGAGGCAACACCTCCCTGAACTTCTTCCAGCCACAGAAATAGCTCCAGACCCACCTCCAGCACATAATATGTCCCCCCCCCAAAAAAAAACTCTTCCACACACTCAACAGACAATCCAGAAAGATTAAACTTTTGACACCTGACACTCTCTACATGCTCTCCCCGACACACCACACACAAGAAATCAGCATTGTTTTACAGTCTACCTCTAATACCACTACATCCCTTATGCACCCACTGATCACAAAACTGCACAAGATGGAGTTACTTTCCATACCCTTGTGACAAACTACACATGGCCACACACTCTCTGCTCTGATAGTAACAACACCAGCTTGTTTTATCTGTATTTACTCTTAAACCCTTGTGTTTGTCTCTCCATTTCCAAAATCTTCCCTCTGCCTCCTTTTCGTTCTCTGCAATCAACACCAAGTCATCAGCATATAACATCTCCCACAGAAGTCCATTTTTGACATCACGTGAGAGAGCTTCAAGCATCATGATAAACAACAAGGGGCTCAAGACTGATCCCTGATGCATGCCAACATTCATGAAAAACTCATCACTCAAATCTCCATTCACTCTCACCTGGGTGCGAGCACCCACATACGTAACCATAACCACTCTAACCACACTCCTCATACTTTCTCATTGTTCTCTTCACCACCTCCCTAGGTACTCTGTAAAAGACCTCTAAATCAACATTAACAAAGTACAGATCCCTTTTCTTTCCTATATATTTTCCTGTGGCTGTCAATCAATGCATATGGCACCAGTGGTCCCATTGCCTGGCACAAACCCAAACTGCACCTGGTCAATGTTCACTCCTTCTCTTATCATACTTACAAGGGCTCCCCCCATTGCATTATGATGTTCAAAAGTTTTATGTCTCTGTGATTTCCTCTTTCCCAGGCATGATCCTTCCCCTACATAGGGAGAACATGTACCTGTGGCAGAATAACATTCTGTATGTGCTCATCTACTTTTGCTTTTTTTCATCTGATGACAGAAGATTCTGTACAACCTCTTCTGTTCACCAAATCAACACAAAAACTTATACTGTAAATTGTTGATAGTAAAAATTTATATTTTCAAATGTTTTGTAGTATACAGTGGAGTCGCCTATTCAACGGAAAATACTCAAAAAAACACGGTTCCTAGGTTCCAAAGAGACTCATTTCTGAGGAGATTTATAATACCCGGGCACCCATAATGTATTCTGCAGCTGCTAGCCAATCACAGATAACCTAGACCCAGCAGCCAATCACAGCCCGGCCCTAGTGGCAAGTGTGCACACTACAGCCGCCATGTTTTGTTTATCTCCTGTCCTGCCAACCACCAACTACGTGAGTTCCCTCATAGTTCTGAGTGCTACCTGGCCTTTTTTTTTTGTCAAGATTACCTCTCCCTGGGCTCTCTTATGGACGGCCCCAAGCCCCAAAGGCGATGTTCGACCCAGCTGGGGTCCAAGAAGAAGGCTCATTTCACTTATCAGCTGCGTTTGGATGTTATTCATCGAGTGGAGAAAGGAGAGAAGTTTGCACACTTGGCCAGAGAGTACAACTAGTCAGGTGTAGGTAGGGTGCTGTAGGGGGGTTCCACAAGGATCCAGGCTAAATATCCTTTTTTTCCATTGGTTCTTAACTATGTAAACCGCGCACTTCGTAATCCACGGGTAGGTACCAGTCTCTAATTGCTGCAGATTAGGCGACTCCACTGTGGTTAAAATTTTCAGAGTTGAAATGACTTCCAACATATATTTACTGAGTGAAGAAACTGTCAAATGTAATATGATGGGTAGGCTACTAATAACAGGATGTGGTTTGAAGTAATTCTTTACACATAAGAGCTTTACAGTCAAAGTACCGTTCTACGGAGAACATAAAAATAAATAGTCCAGGGAGGAAGAAGTTGCTGTGAATTATAATGATATACACAATTCCTGCTGCAATTACTCAGGATTCAAGAGGAAACTCTAAAGACATACCATTCTGGCCCTAACGTCTATTGTCACTAGCTGCACTCTTTACCTCAACCATTTTGCTCTGTCAATTGCATCTGTGCTAGCTGCTTTAATTACTTCAATACTGTACACTACATAAATTAAGGCAAGATTTTGCCATTACCTATTACCTTGATATCTGTTAGAAGATCATGGAAGGCATTATACAAGTCCTCTGTGTCCTGGGTTAAGTGGAGGACTGACTTCATCTCCTGTTGTGTCCTGCCACCTGCCCCACCAAACACCATGCTCAGGGATGCCATCACACTGAAGGGGGAGAAGAACAGATTTCCTGTCTTCCCACGAGACAACTGCTGCTGGGACAAGCAAAGCTTAATAAGGTTATTGGCACTTACACTGCTTCATAATGTAATTCTGTCATTACAAAACAGGTAATGTACCTATTAGAAATTTTCTGAATTACTAACAAATGGAAGAGAAATACTTTTAATAATCAAATATAGAGTGTTTTGAAAACTAAAACATTAGAATGACAGGAGAAGAGCTGTGGTAAACTGGACTGATCTGGTGGTACACAAAGATGGAAGGAATCAACTGCTGCTGGGACAAGCAAAGCTTAATAAGGTTATTGGCACTTACACTGCTTCATAATGTAATTCTGTCATTACAAAACAGGTAATGTACCTATTAGAAATTTTCTGAATTACTAACAAATGGAAGAGAAATACTTTTAATAATCAAATATAGAGTGTTTTGAAAACTAAAACATTAGAATGACAGGAGAAGAGCTGTGGTAAACTGGACTGATCTGGTGGTACACAAAGATGGAAGGAATCAAGTGCCCAAGAATGTGTTAATACAGGAATGCTGTCAACAGACTGGCATAAAAAAAGCAGCAGGTGTTGATGAGGCATAAGCATAAATTATAAAATGCAGCTGAGAGAACAGAATGAATTGATTAGGGAGAAAATCAGTCAGAGGGCCTGGATGAGTAAAGGTAAAGCTGTACCAGTGTAACCGAAAAAGGCTGTGATTATACCTTCATACAAAACCAATGGTAACTACTTGTATGCTGAATATATACACTCTCCCGAAAAAACCTGCCATGTGCTGGTGAGCCTTTTGAGTGTGTGGAAGAGTTTTGTTATTTGGGTGAAATTTTATGTGATGGAGGTGGAGCTGGAGCCGGCTCTGTGGCTAGGGAAAGGAGTGGCTGCAGGAAGTTCAGGAAGCTGTTGTCTCTCTAGTGTCAAGAATTTGCAAGATCGTGTTATTATGGCAATTCATGACATTGTTTTATTATTATATGAACTCACGAACTGCACTGAAACCTCATAGAACTTCCCTCAGTCAGTTAACCGCTTGTGTTTGTACTCAGATTTCAAGCAGTTTTTTCATAACATTCGTCAGGTATCATAAGTGACTGTACGTATACACAGTAGAGTAATCCCTCCAATATCCGTTGTAATAGAGCCAAAAGCATGTCCGAATATTGGTTTTGTCCGGATATTGGTCCTGAAGCTCCAGCACTGGTTTTTCATGACCCTAACCTAACCTAACTTAAATCAGAAAACTACCTTCCTACCTCCCTACTGGACATGTATAGCACTTATTTAGGTCCTTTTTCACATAAATAATGCACATATAGCATGAATTTATTGAATTTTAACCAAAAAATGATGATTTAGAGGTGAGTGAGTCATAGGTGCTCAGAACTTGCCAGCATAGTATAAGTAAGTATCTGACATGGAAATCATCTTTTCTCACATTTTATGCACTAAATTATTGGATACAAAGCATCAAATACAGTAAATGATGTAAATTGCTACCAGAAAAATGGTTAGGTTAGGTTAGGTTAGGTTAGGTTATGACCGGACATGAAATTCACTGCTTCTACCTTTTTCCTAGCTGGTGCACTTAAGAACCATGCATCGTTTCGTTTTTGAAGGCTCCAACATGCTTGCATGCGTCGGCCTTGGTCACCTAATGGCGGTTCTCCACGCTGCTCGATCCCTGGCAGCCTCCCTGTTCAGTCCCTTAACCCTTAAGTCACACTTAATGACCTCGTCCCATGTCTTTCTCGGTCTACCCCTCCCAACCCCTCCCCCAATATTAACACCTCTTACCCTCTGTACCCAATTATCATCCCCCATTCTCTCCACATGTCCAAACCACCTCAGCCTACCTCTCCTCATCACAACACCAATACACTCCAGTCCCATCCTACCTCTCAACTCTTCCATCGTAAACCCAGCCCCCCCAGGCCTTGCACGCAGGGACGCACTGCACATCCACCTAATCATTGTCATTTCTGTACGTTTAAACCTGTGAATATCCTCTTCCTTTACTGCCCAGGTCTCACTACCAAACAGCATCACACTCCTAACACATGCTTCATACAAAGACCCCTTAGCACGTAAGGAGAGTCCTCTCAATGTCAGGAGAGGCAACAGCTCCCTGAACTTCTTCCAACCACTTCTCACCCTAGCAACCGAGATAACGCCAGCCCCACCTCCGGCACGTAACATGTCTCCCAAATAACGAAACTCCTCCACACACTCAAGAGACTCACCTGCAAGTTCAACCCTCTCACGCCTACCAATCTCCACCTGCTCTCCCCGACACGCCGCACACATGAAATCAGCATCATCTCGCAGTCTACCTCTAATACCACTACATCTCTTGTGCACCCACTTATCACAAACACTACACAAGATGGAACTGCTTCCCACACCCTTATGGCAAACTGCACATGGCCACTCTCCCTCTTTTCTGATTGTAGCACCACCAACCCTAGATATCATCACTTTTGTTTTATCTGCATTCACCCTCAAGCCCTTGTGCCCCATACCATCTCTCCACTTCTTAAATCTTTCCTCCGCCTCCTTTTCATTCTCCGCAATCAACACCAAATCATCAGCATACAACATCTCCCATGGGAGTGCATCTCTGAAGTCACGTGAGAGGGCTTCAAGAACCATGATAAACAACAAGGGACTCAAAACTGACCCCTGATGCACACCAACATTCATGGAAAACTCATCACTCAAAGCTCCATTCACTCTTACCTGGGTGCGAGCACCCATGTACATGGCCATCACAACCCTAACCAGCCACTCTTCCAACCCTAGCTTTCTCATTGCCCACTTCACCACCTCTCTAGGGACTGTCAAAGGCCTTTTCCAAATCAACAAAAACAAAATACAATTCCCTTTTCTTTCCAATATATTTTTCCTGAAGCTGTTGAACAATGAATATGGCATCAGTGGTCCCCCTGCCTGGCATAAACCCAAACTTCATCTCATCTATATTCACTCTTTCTCTAATCATACCTTCTAGAACTCTCTCCATTACTTTCATTATCTGATCTAAAAGCTTTATACCTCTGTAATTTCCCCTTTCCAGGGCATCACCCTTTCCCTTGTACACATTTACAATTACACTCCTCAGCCAATCATCTGGGACAACACACTCATATATAATCCTATTTATCAGGTCAGTGACTAACCTCACCCCAGTATCTCCTGAGGCCTTCAACATTTCGGCAGTCAACCCAGACACACCTGCCGCCTTCCCCACCAGCATCCTGCCTATTGCCTCACTCACAGTAGCAGCATCAATCAAAGGTCAAGGGCCAAACACCGGATCAGCGGGCTCCAAACCTTCTCTATCCCAATCAAACTCCTCATTCAACAATCGGCTATAATGCTCTCTCCATGCATCTTTAATATCCTCACTGCTCACCACCACCCTTCCATCATCATTCTTCACACGCTGCTCACCTACAATGTCCCGATTATCCCTCTTCACCTGATTTGCCACCCTAAAAATCATATTTTTCCTTTCTCCATGATTTAGATTATCAAGTAAAAGTCTCTGTGACTCAGACTTCGCCCTGTATACCTCTCTTCTAGCCCTGCGCTTGGCAGCCAAGTACTCCTCCCTGTTACCACCATTCTTCCATTCCCGGAAAAGCCTTCTTTTCTCCTTAACTGCAGCTTCTACACCCTCATCCCACCACCAAGTTACTTTATGTCTTGGTGGGCCTCTTGTCCAACCGCATATTGTATCAGTAACTCTCAAGAGGTTGTTCTTAAGGGCTCTATACTGTTCATTAACTACTCTATCTACGGCTTCCTGTTCAGCCACCACTCTCCTCATCTCACTATAAAAGGCATCCCTTACTGATTGGTTTCCCAGCTTCCATGTTTTCCTCCTAGGTACATATGTCCTCCTTCTCATCACTCGATCCTTAAGCACCATGTCACAAATCAACAGTTTGTGCTGCTGCACACACTCCTCGCTTCCTATAACTTTAACATCCTTCACTAATCTCCTATCAACCCTCCTGACCAGAAAATAATCTATCTGACTACTATATTTGGGTAAATATGTACCTGGTGACTTCCAGGGACTCCCGCGAGTGAGTGCATCTCGCGCACATCCACGTGAGTGTGGGCAAGTCATCAGCTACATATTCACCCCAACTTATTACAACCTATCTATCTATCTATTGCCATACGCCTCAATCCCGCGCGGGGTGGCCACAAACAAATCGCCTCCAAGTCGCTCTGTCCCCCGCCATTTCACTACCATGCTCCCAACTCACACCTCCCTCTCTCATGTACCTCTCCACTCCATCCCTCCATCTCATCCTCGGCCTCCCCCTCCCTCTCGCCCCCTCCACCTCACTCACATACACTCTCCTCGTCAGACACTCACTCTCCATCCTCTCCACATGCCCAAACCACCTTAACGTGTTTCTCCTAACGCTTCCCATCACGTCCACAACCGCACCACAACGCTCCTTCACTTCCTCATTTGTTAGTCTGTCTCTCCATGTGACTCCACATGCTCCTCTCAAATAACTCATTTCCACTGCTCTCACTCTTGACTTCTGTCCTTCCAACAGGGTCCAAGCTTCACTTCCATATGTTAAAGTTGGTATCACAATACTGTCATGTAACAACTTTTTCACTTTCATGCTCACCTCCCTGTTTCTTATCACTGCTTTCAATGAACCAGCAACCTTCCTTCCCTGCTGCACCCTTTCAAGCACTTCACCCTCCAGACTTCCATCCTTACTCATCACACTACCCAAGTACTTAAGTGCAAGCACATTCTCCATATCTTCCCCATCCAATCTCACTGTACGTTCACTGGCTTCACTTCTCTCGAAGACCATCACTTTACTCTTCCCTACATTCACCTTTAGATTCCGTTTCTTACACACTCTCCCAGACTCATCTACCAAGCCTTGCAGCTCCCCTTC